>PVKS010042308.1:0-15551 GCA_004027875.1 Aplodontia rufa
GTCCAGGGGATGCCCCCCTGAATTCTCATCCCTGCCCTAGAAGCTTCTGTAGTGCCCCAAAGATGGTCCACAAGGGCCCACTAGGGTGACCGCATGTCCACTTCCCACTGAACCAAGCTGCACTCCCAGGGACCTGCTGTCCACTCGTCCCAACGCAGCACTTGGCGGTCACTCTCACTGTCATGTAGTCATGCAGTTTGTGCAATGTCCTGGGTGTCCCCTAGGCCTGGCCCCTGCAGCCACCACAGCCATCCATGATGCTGGGCCAGGGTCTACAGAGCACAGAGACCCTGATCCTCTTGGGTTATTTACGGGCATGTCATAATTCCCTGCAGTGTGTCCCTGAAGAGTTCTCCATGATGCCTCAGGCTGCAGTTGGAGGTCGTCAACAGCTGGTCCAGAGCTGCATAGAGTTCACAATTACTAGGTTACAAATGAACTGGAGAACAGTCATGTTCACAGGGCTTCTCGTTAAGACAGCCGCAGCTCAGAGAACTCCACAGCAGACCTTCCAGAGATGCTCACAGGCTCCAGAGGGGAGGGAGACCAACAGAGAGAGACAGGCAGTCAGCGACTACAGCCACATGGGGCCACAGAGTGGGTGGTCAGGTCAGTTCCTGTTGTCCAATCCCTGGTGTGTTTGGGTGTGGTCATCAGGAAGAGTCATGATGAGGTGTGGCAGTGCCACAGGTGGGTCCCCTAGTCCTGGCAGCATGTGTCAACATCTACCAGAAAGTGTGTGCACATGTGTGAGCATATGGCACTTGCATGCCCGTGCACTTGTGCATGTGAGGCGACTATGGGTGTGTGCTGCATGTGTGCACACGCATGTGTTCACATGTGTGCACATGTGTGTGAGGGCTAGGAACTGTTCTGTTACTAGAGCTCCCTAGTGTGTTTAAAGGACTGGAGTTCGGTTTTCCGGTTTGAATGGCTGGAATGCGGGGTGAATCTCCTGTTCACATGTGCCTCGAGCCCAGCGTAAGACAGCAGAGCAGTGGTAGCCTCAGCGGCCAAGGGTCAGTGCTATGGACCGTTTGCAGTGTCAGCTGAGGTGAGGAGGAAACTGTGTGCTCTATGCCATGCTGGACAGAGAAGCTTGGAGATGCTCTCCTTGTGACGCCATCAACACCCCTGCAGTTCCAGAAAAGAGAAAGGAAATGGAAAACACAGCAGGAGGAGGCAGGTGAAAAGACAGCAGAGAGACGGGAGAGAGCCTGCTGGCCAAGCACAGAGGAAGGCTGGCATTGTGGGGCTGCGGGAAGGATGGAGCTGTTGGCTCCTGTGCAGTGGAGAAGACACACTCACCTGGGTGCGAAGGCCAGGGGCGCAGGCCCAGCACCTGTGGAGGGCAGGAGGGCAGACTCCAGAAGCGGGAGATAGCCAGGGCAGCTGAGAGGCAGCAGTGCTGTGTCCGCATGCTGCACTGACATGGGTGTGTCCAGACGGAGGATGTTTGCACATGCAGAGCAGGAGGGGCCTTGGGAGTGGCCTTCTTGTCTCCGTGGGAACCTGAGGATTCACACAGGAAGCCTCCTGCTCCCAGAGGGGTCCCTGGGGGCGATCAGGACTGATTCTTCAGGGCATGCATCCCAAAGCCCAGCACATCCCTGTGTGCTGTGGGGCTCAGGGCAGTGAGGGCTGGTGAGGGCCTGGACACATGGCTCCCTAGTCCTTCCACCTTCACAAGGACTGTGCGGGCTGGGGATGTGGAAGACTTGGACCACCCTGCAGCCAGGAGTCTGGTCCTGCCTCGAGGATGCTCAGCAGTGCTGGGCTCAGCTCTCAGCCCACCAGAGTTCCAGAAAGTGAAGATCCTCACAAAGGACGAGAGGTCCTGCGGATGTCCTCAGTCAGTGCTGAACCTTGCCCATGTCAAGACACACATGTGGGCCTGGCTGGTCTTGTGCAGCCACATGCACAGAATGCAGGGGACAGCCCTGGGTGTCCATGTGACATTCTGCCTTAGCCCTCCTGCTGGGAGTCGTTCACGGCTGTCACCTGTGGACAGCACCTGGCCAGTCTGAGGTGGGACCACCCAACTCATGCTTGCTATCGGTAGCCTGGTGCCAGTCGGCCATGTTTCTCCTGCAGACCTGGCACCAGGAGGAGAAGGGACGCATGACTTTGGGTCTGGTCACACTGCACTCAGGATGGTCAGTGTGGCCATCCCTGCCCCAGGTGCCAGAATCTGGTGGTGCTGGAGACTGCTGCCCCTGCACACTCCCCCAACCTTCCCTCCTGTGCCGACAGGCAGGTGCACCCCCCAGGTCCACAGTGGCTCCATTAGGGAGGCATAAAATTCTACTCCTGCATGAGCTACACACACCCACCACTCAGCTCCCCAGCCACAGCCCTTCTGGCAGCCCTGACCCCCAGAAATCCCACCCCAGAGCTGACACAAGGCAGCTGAGAAGCAGCTTAGCCCCTGGAGGATGGGAGGGTGGGCATGTGGCCCCACTGCCACGGGGAACACCTGGGCCCTTCGGAGCCTTCTCACCTGACCGGCTTGCTGGCCTTTTGTGGCTGTCACACAAGGAAAACCTTGTGCAGTGTGGTGACTGAAGATCTTGCTTCCTACTTTTGAGCTATAAATCCACAAATCTAGCACAGAAATATTCCGAATTTAAAAATCTGAAGTGGTTCTTCTTTTGGGTTAAAATATATTTTTTTGTTGTTGTTGTTTCGATACTAGGGATTGAACTTAGGGAGCTCTGCTTCTCAGGAGCTTCCCAGACAGTTTTTATTCATATTTTTTTATTTATTTGTTTTTGGTACCAGAGATTGAACCCAGGGGTGTTTAACCACTGACTCACATCCCCAGCCAGTTTTTATTTTTTATTTTAAGATAGGTGTTACTAAGCTGCTTAGGGCCTCACAAAGTTGCTGAGGCTGACTCTGAACTTTCCATCCTCCTGCCTCAACCTCCTGAGCAGCTGGGATCACACATGTGCACCACTGCCCCCTGCCATTTTAATTTTTCAGTTTGAGGCAGAGTCTCTGTAAGTTGCCCTGGCTGTCCTCAAACTTGATCCTCCTGCCTCAGCGTCCTAAGTTGCTGGGATCACAGGTATGGCCACGGGGCCTGCTACCACACATTCTCGACACCTCCCCCACCCCAAGCAGCTCCTGTCTCATGACTAATCTGTGGTGGGGGGGCTCTGCACATGGCAGCCCTGGAGGAGCCCCATGGAGACACAGTTGTGCATGCCTGCTGGTCCATTCCATCCCACAGGTGACAGAGGGTCTTGAGGGCTTCCTTCTCCCTGGGAGCACTTGCTGCAGGATTTGCCTGGGCAGGTCTGGGCTTCTCGTCACACGGGCCAACAATGAAAGCCCAGTCCTAGTGGAGGGCGACGTCAAAGGGAGCTAAATCGTGTCCTGCAGCCAGGGAACTGCCATCCCTGGAGCAGGAGGGTGCCCTTAGGCCAGCTCCCTCTGTAGGGCCTTCTCCTCTGGGCCTGCAGTGTTGGTGCACCCCAACATAGGTCATTCAGCGCTCCTGCAACCGGACAGGAGCACAGGTCTGCAGGGCCTTGCTGCTGGAAGCATGTGGTCACTATCTCAGGTGCTTCTCACCTCCAGGGCAGCCTCTGCAGGTCTGTCCAGTGTTCCAGCCACGACCCTGGGCTCTGTGCCTCAACTGCTGACAAATTAATGAGCAGGCTTGCTTCCAGCAGGACAGGGTAACAGGAAGCAACCAAACCTGGTGAAATGGCAGAACAATGGTCTACAAGACCCTGGTCATCGGCAGGAAAGGAAGTGATTCATGGGAGATGGGGCACTGAACCCCCACTCTCTGCCTGGTAGTTTCCAAGCCACAGCGCAAGTCCCCCAGGGTCTGCAGCAAAGCTGAGGGACCAAGCAGACTGAGGATAGAACTCACAGAGTCTGCGCAGAGTCCCTCAAGTGTCCAGCTGAGCACTGATCGCACAGGCACGTGGGCTAGGAAAGGTCCAATGGGATGTGTCACCAGGAGCAGCACCGGGGCAGGGCCTGCCCCAGCCATTCCAGAGGACTCGCACCCTGGCACAAAATCAGGTCACCGCTCACCAGTGGGGAAGCAGCTCTGCACTGGTTTCATCCATAACTCTCAATGCCACAAAGACCAACAACTTGATTGCCTCACAGAAAAAGTCTCTGGGATATAGGGAAGCAGACAATCCAATGTCAAAAAAGGGTAAACTTCTTGGTTTATGGTCTGATCAGAAATACCAGGTGTGCAAAGGAACAGGAGAATTTGGCCCATAATGAGGAGTTGCATTGGCTGATTGAAACTGACCCACCTGACATGGGGGCATAAAAATGCTATCATATCCACATCCCTGTTTCTTTTCTTTTCTTTTTTCAAAGAGAGAGGGACAGTAAGAGAGAAAGAAAGAGAAAGAATCAATTTTATTTAGTTTTTCATGTGACTTTCTTTGCTTGGACACTTGGTTGTGTACGTAGTGCTGGGGTTTAAACCCGTATACTCAAGCATGCTAGGCAAGTGCCGTAACCGCTGAGCCACTGCTCCAGCCCCTACATCCCTGTTTCTAAAAGCTAGCAGGGGTGTGGAAGATGTGCTAGGATCCACATCAAACCTGCAGGGAACAGATGACAAACTCGCTCATAGCATGGATGGCAGAATAGACACTGAAGAAAGGCTTGCTCGTCATGAGCCACAGCAATCAGCTGCCACAGAGACACAGAGTCAAAGCAGTGACCTGTGGGACAACTCCATGCTCGAGGTCCTGACGGAGGGAAGAAAGTAGGTTCAGCAGAACACAGGAAAAAGTATCTAAGAAAACAATGGCCAAAATGTGTCCAAGTCAGATGTCAGCCACAAACTAATACACAGAAAAGCCCTACGCACCCCAAGCACAAGACCATGAGGAAGGTGATTCCGTGGCACATTCTGAGCTGATGGCTCAGTGCTGGTGATAAATAGAAGCTTAAAAAGTGGCCAGGGGGAACAGTCAAAGAAAGGAAGGGGAAATGGAATAAAGAGAAGATTGCAGGCACGATGAGACTAGTGAGTGCTCTTACTCCCTGGTGAGTGAGTTCTGGGTTCTGCAGATGTCCCATAAACTATGTTGTAAACTGTGTTATCCAAATCCATATTTTTATCTTTAGAATACAGTTGGCCTAAGAGTAAAAGAGTTGTGTTTAATCCCCACAAGTGATGGGGATTTCTTGACTGCCCCTCTGGGTTCTTTCAACATGTGTGTTACACAGTTTCCTTCAATAAGTACATCCTTGTGTGTTCCCCTGGTGGAAGTTTGTTAGTGGTGAGATCAGCTGTTATTCATCTGTATTTGTGAGTCTCACACTTTTCCCTAAAGACAGTGTTGCTGGCACAGGGTTCCAGGTGGAAGGTGTGATGCTTCCCTATCCCTGGTCTGAGTCAGACCCCTGCATCTGTCTCGATGCTCCTCTGTGGATGTCTCATTTCCGTCTGACTGTGTTCAATGCCTGAGCGTCTTTAGTGTTCTGCCCTTCCCTTCATTTTTTTTTTATGTGGCTTGCTGTAAGCTATGCATCTCATCCTGTGTCTTCTGGACACCTCAATATGAGTTTCCACGATCCTTTTCCTATTCCATTACTTTTGTCTTGTGAACTCCAGTGAGACATCTCTTAGACCTTATTCTACCCTCATGTGTGAGCATTTCACACACAGACCCCCAGCTCTGCTGCCACCTGTGGAGTAATTTCCTCAGATTACTTTCCAGTCTGATGAGTCCCTCTTCAGCTATATCTAATATAATGCTTAATATATTATTTTTTTTAAGAGGGATAATGAGTGAGAGAGAGACAAAATCAAATTTTGTTTAGTTTTTCACATGGCCCTTGTTGCTCAGACACTCTTGTTGTGTACGTGGTGCTGGTGTTCGAACCAGTGTCCTTGCATATGCCAGGCAAGTGCTGGAACCACTGAGCCACTGATCCAACCCCCTGTTAACTTTATTTTAACAAGTAGTTTTCTGTACTTCTAAAATTGTACTTGGACCTTTTTTTTATCCTCTTGATTATTTAAAACATTTTATAGTTGCTTATTTTTTGTGATTCTACCACTTAATATTCTTGTATTTATAATTCCAAATCTGAAGTTTCTTGGGATCCAAATCCACATTTTTTTTTTGCTTTCATTCATGAAAACTTGTTTTGTTGCTGATCTTTAAGTGTGAGCACAATTTAGTTGGTCTTAAATTCTTAAAAATCTAGGTTCTTGATCTGAGTCCCTCAGTTTCAGTTTATTTCTATGAGGGCCTTGAGCTCCACTGGCCTGAGACCTCCAGACTCCAGTCTCGCCTGCAGCTCCTACTCCTAAATTGTAGCTCTTGGTCCAGAAATCCCTCCATTGTACTGACCATGCATCCCTAAGCTCTTATTCTCCAACCTCTTAAGGTTCTCCTTACTTTCTAGGAACGCAAGATGCAATAAAAATACACTTTCACGTAAGAGCTGGGGGCTTTGTAGTAAGGCATAGCCTAGAAAGGCTCAGCACATAGCTGTGTGAGTCAGTTTTTCATCTCAGTGAACAGAATACTTGACAAGAAAGACTTGAGGGAGGAGAAGGCTATTTTTTGCTCATTATCTCACTCAGTGCACGTTTGGCCGACTCCACTGCGCTAGGCTCAAAGGGAGGCAAAACAACATGGCAGAAGAACCCTGGTGGAACAACACTTGCATCTTAGCTCATGGTGGCCAAGAAGGGGCGGGGAGTGGGAATAAAGCCAGGCACACAATGTAACCCCCAAGGCCATGCTGCCAGCCACACCTACAGTACTCAAGCAGCCATTCATTCAATTACTGATCCATCAACTGGCTTAATCCACAGCTTAGGTCACAATCTAGTCGTTTCACCATGACCACTCCTACTTTAACTAATACATGAGCATCTGAGGGGACCCTTCATACCCACACCATGACACCCCTTTTTGAACCCCAAAAACACTGTTCCATGTTCCAGACTTGGGTGCCCTAGTGGTCCAGGGTCTTCAGGTGGGTGCTGTGCACAGTTCTTGCCTTCCTTTCCGACATTCCTTTTTAGCCACTCAGTTCTAAATCTCATCTCTATTTAGGAAAAATCCTCATGAGCTTGGGTGTGCTGCAGAGATGCCCCCTTCTGGAAGCCAGAGGCTGGCCTCCTCTTGAGAGCTGCCTCAGGGGGTGGGTGGTCCCAGTCAGTGAGCTTGCGTGGGTTCCGAGGGTCTTTTGCCATGAGTCCAGGAAGCATCTGGCACCACAGGCCAGCATCACAGGGCTGGAGCAATGGCAGTTCCAGCACCAGAACCTGGTGACCAAGGGAGTCCTCCCAGGGAGGAGGACAGTGGGGAAAAGTGGGGAAGTTAACAGGGGGAGGGCTGAACAGCAGCAGCTGCAGTGACTTGGCTCCAACCTGCTGGGCCTTTTGGCCTCCAGGAAGACCAGGCCTCCCTGATGCCCAGTGTGGCACGCAACCGGCTGCTTGGGCGC
This sequence comes from Aplodontia rufa, assembly GCA_004027875.1. Lineage (NCBI taxonomy): Eukaryota > Metazoa > Chordata > Mammalia > Rodentia > Aplodontiidae > Aplodontia > Aplodontia rufa. The sequence goes on from PVKS010042308.1 coordinate 7,459, forward strand.
AGGTCCCCAGGTGGCCACCTGAGAGGATGCTTTCCTAGGACTTCATTGCCTGTGTAAACTGGTTAGTGAACAGTAGGGGTGTCCACTTTTCCTGCCCACACCTGCCCATGGGTCCAGGGACAGGCGCATTTTAACATGCAGAGCTGAATGTGGAGGAACTGCAAGTCTGCAAGATTTTTCTGTGAATGTTCTGGAAAACTCCCATGCAGCACGGCCCCTAGGAGACTAATCCTGAATTGTAGTCTTCCGTCCATGGTCCAGTTCTAAGAATCACAGCCAATGGAGGCGTAAAGAGCACGGACAGCTTCGGAGGAAGACACCCAAGGAAACCCTGAGGGACGAGAAGAGGTGAGAGAAAGCCACTGGTACCAGTAGCTGTGCAGCACAGGGAGGGAGGCCCTCCCCCCAGGAAGCAGAGGTCGCTGATGGGCAGTGAGCGGGATGGGGGTGGGGGAGCCACAGGCACAGGTCAAGCAGTGGGGCAGCAGAACTTCCTGACCCTGTAGCAGTGGGCGCCTGGCCTAGGCAGGACCTGAAAATATGGCCAAATGTGGTCGACAGTAAAGGTGGAGGAACATGGGCCAGAGATTGGTGTTGAGGGGTTCCCAAGAGCTGTACGCTGAAGCCTGTAGGTGAAACGCAGAGGTCGTTGACCCCAGGATGGGGCAGCGCAGCGGTTGCAGTATGCCCTCAGGTTGGCCCCTCGTGGATGCAGCCCTCCAGCCACAGCTGAATGCACCCTGGACTCTGCACCTGACCAGGCACTGGGAACCATGGAGCGTGTGCAGGAGCGATTGGCTGGCCCCTCATTCCTCAGTACTTCTGCAGCTATGGGGAAGAACAGTGGGCGTCTCATCCTCCAGAGCCTGGGATGTGCCTTTGGTTAGCCTGATGGAGCCAGAGGGGCCAACACAGACGCTTGCCTGGCCTTCAGCCCACGTGTCAGCAGTGGCTGTCCCCAGATCTGAAGGGACAGGCTTCCTCCTCTCTGTAGCTAGGCTTTTAAAGAAGTCTTTGTCTGGTCCCTGACTGATCACGGAGAGAATGGAAGGTGAACTTCAGTTGTAAGTAATAAACATTTTGCAAATGTAGTTTGGAAAAGTCACAAATGCATGACTTTAGCCCTGAACATGGGAAAATTCACAGCTCCGGTGGAGAGGAAAATCTAATTTCAAGAGTTACTACATGATAATACAGTATTTAGTTATCAATAAAAAAAATTACAAAGCACACGAAGAAATGAGAAAATATGGCCCATTTGAGGAAGAAAAGGACTTTGGGAAAAACCACTCCTGAGGAAGCTCAGACACTTTAATTATTAGACAAATGCATTAAGTCGCTGCCTTAAAAAGACTCAACAAGCTTGGGGAAGCCTGGACAAAGAACTACAGGAAATTAGGAAAGTGAGGCGTGAGCAAATGAGAATTCTAACACTGATAAGAGTTGTAAAAGGAGCCAAATATAAACTCTAGAACTACAGTGTGTGATAGCTGAAATAAAAAAGCCGCTACGGGAGCCCCACGTCAGAGGAGACAGGGGTCAGCTCAGTGAAGACACCTGCTGTCCTCCCTTCTGGAAAGATGCAAAGAGATTGCAAGGGACCCGAGGGACCCTGAGTCACCAACACGTGGGGCACAGGAATCAGGGAGGGAGAGGAAAGAGTAAAGAAAGAAGAAGCAACAGGGTCCAAGCAGGGAGAGCTCCAAAAGACCCACACCAAGGCACATCCACCAGCTTGCGTAGACCCAGGTGACGACAGAGCTTGAAAACAGTAGAAGAGGGGCTGGAGTAGTGGCTCGGCAGTTACAGCGCTTGCCCAGCATGCGGGAGTTCAAACCCCAGCACCACATACACAACGAAGTCTTGGAGCAAAGAAAGCCACGTGAAAAACTAAATAAAATTGACTCTCTCTCCCCCACTCTCCCTTTCTCTTGGGGGGAAAAAAGCAGCAAGAGAGAAATGACCACTCTCGAGCCTACAGCACCACAGGAATGCCTTGACACATTTTTAAACACTGATATCATACAGACTATTCTCTTCCATCACAGTGGAATAAAACTAAGTTGTCACTAACAAAGAGAGAACTGGACACCACATATGTATGGAAACCACTCAGAGGACCAGTGAATCAAAGCAGGAGTTCCAAGGGCAACCACAGAGTGAGTGCAGAAGCTGAGAGTTGATGGCTGAAGATCTGAAAGTGATGACCTCACCACATGGATCATGAAAGTGGAAGGAACACAAGAACAGAGAGCGGTGAACCTGTGCAGACGCACACGGCACGACACTTCAGTCATCGACACCCTGCAGTTGCAGGGCTTCAGAACAGTGAGCCCAAAATAAAGGTGGGGACATCGCCACGGACACACAGAAGTCAAAGGACCTCGTCAACAGCAAGCCTGCCTAAGGTAGACCGCTGGGGTCCACGTGTGCGGTGTCCCCAAAGCTCCTGTGAGAGGCAATGCAAGGATATCCCAAGGAGAGATGACCAGATTGTGACAGGTGTGGCCGCCCAGTGCCTCGGGTTGGTGGCTGGAGGAGAAGGTCACTGCAATGGCCTCTGGGGTTATTTTGTCCCTAGTGAGGAGAGCTCTCTGCTTCCTGGTGCCATGTCCTGAGCTGCTCTCCTCCACCTGCCCTTCTGCCATGATGTGCAGCCTCACCTGAGGCCAGAGCTGTGGAGTCCACTGACCATGACTGGACCTCTGAAACCATGAGCCAAACAGACCTTTCCTCCTTCAAATTGTTCCTGTCGGGTATTTTGGTCACGGGGCTGAAAAGCAAAACAAATAAAATGGGGAAAATGCCTGGAAACACACCAATTTCCAAAACTGACTGGAGGAAAGTTTACCAATGCGGAGATGGCAGGAGGTCCAGGTAGAAACAGCAGAGCGGACATAGCTGTCTATGGCGCCTGCAGGAGCAGCCCAACCGCAGGGGGAACGTGGAGCCCGCCCTGCACTCAGCAGCCTCTCTCAAGCCCGCAGGCAGCAAGGAGGCTGTCAGGGCACAGCCTGAGGGATTAGAAAGAGACCGCTGCCTGGGCGCCCTGCTCCCACATGTTCATCTCTGCCCCACGGACGCCGGTTCCACTGAATGTCCACAACAGGACACTCCCCACAGATCGCATGGTAGCCACCCCTAGGAGACACCTCATGAAGTCCTGCCCTGTTTCCACTGGAATGTGGTGGAAATCCATGTCGCCATCCACGTGCCTTGGCAAGTGGGTTTCCCCATGGGTGCAGCATCAAGTGACCAAGGGGACAAAGCCCCAACCCCTGGAAAGGGAGGTTCTGACCTGCCACAGGACGCACTGTGTGAAGACAAGGCTGGAGCAGTTCTGAGCAGTGCCTGTTTGGTAACCTGGATTCAAACCATGAGGTTTCCCTAGAAACCTTTTTCTGTGACTAGAAAAGATAATGGTAACTTCTTACCAGTTCCATCCAATGATTCACAGACTTATATTGGTGTGACACTTTTCATATAACCCTTCCATCAAAGATGGGTAGCTGATTTTTCTGCTGAAGATGACTGGATTGAAAGAAGAGCCGGGGCGCTGGAGCAGCAGTTCAGTGGTTACAGTGCTTGCCTGGCAAACTGGAGGATGCGGATTCAAACCCCAGCACCACATACACAATGAAGTGCGGGAACAACGAAAGCCACAAGGAAAACTAAGTAAAATTTTCTCAATTTTCTCATTCTCTCTCTCTCTCTCTCTCTCTGTCCCCCTCTTTAAATAAAAAAAAGAGAGAGAGGGAGAAGAGTTTACATTTACACCCATTGATATCATGTCATGGTCTTTAACAATTTTTGAAATGTTGAAATGTTTAAACATTTAAAAAGCAGACTTCTAAAGATGTATAAAGTGATAATAATCTTATAAAAGAAAAACTATACACACTACACAGAAAAAAGATTAAAAGGGGAAATTTACAAGATACCAGTTTAAAAGACCCAGACACTATTGGTGAATGGGGGTGAGCACATTTCCTGTTGGGAATTCCCACACCTTCCACGTTCTCTTGGTACAGGTGCACAGATACATATACATCTTCCAAGTGGAAGCTTGCAATCCTGGCTCCTGTTGAATAAGAGAAAATGTTCCCGCATTTTATCCAATCTTAAGACATTGACCACAGTAAATTTAAAGTGATTTGGATTTACCAAACCAAAGGAAACTAATTTAGAAGAAAAACTGAGTTTTCAAAAAGGGCACTGTGTTTTCATATTAAACTATTTTACTCTTTTACTGTTAAACTAAGCAAACACCTACAGTGATTCTCACATTTGAGAATCTGACTAATGGTACACCTCTCCTAAGCTGGCTTTGTGCAGACCCAGGAAGGCTGCAGGATGACAGGTGCCTCTCCCACCCACCAGACCCAGCTTCTGGGACCCTGCCGCTGCCCACGTGCTCTTCAGGGCAGGGTGGAGCTTCGAGCCGGGGCCATGGCCTGCAACTTCTGCCCACCTCCTGGAGACCACCCAGAGCCAAAAAGGGGCACAGAGCAGTGAGGGGTGCATCGCCACCCAGCTGGTGCACGTGATGCAGATGGACCCCCAAACTCTACCCAGCTGGTGCATGTGAGGCCCCTTGGCCCCCCAAAGTCCACCCAGCTGGTGCATGTGAGGCAGTTCGACCCCCAAACTCCACCCAGCTGGTGCATGTGAGGCCCCTTGGCCCCCCAAAGTCCACCCAGCTGGTGCATGTGAGGCAGTTCTACCCCTCCCCCAAACTCCACCCAGCTGGTGCACGTGAGGCAGCCCAACTCCACATCCAGATTCCTTGAGACTGGACAAAATTTGAATTTATCTGCAAAATTTAAGTTTTCAGATTGTCAAAATTTTTAAAATAAACTTTCTAAAAGTGGTAGAACTTGCATGCCAGATTAAAACAGTGGAATGAGGTCAAATAATTCAAACAGTGTGGCGTAGGACACTGTTGGGTGAGTCCCAAATGAAAGTGTGTGAAATATATGAGCCTAATGTGTATGGGAACTTGGTTTACTGAAAAGGGGACCTAGGGATGTGTCCAGGAAAAGTGTGATTTAATAGATGAGGTGGTCACCAGTAGTTATGTCCTTGGGATTAAAACAAACTTAGATCTCTATGACACTATTTCCAAAAAGTGAATTCAAGACTTGAAGACCAAAATGTAATGAGAGCAAAAAAAATTTATTAAAATATCAGCAATGATTATTGGAAGATATTTTTATAACCCTTGAGTAAGGAAGACTTTTTAAAGCAAGACAGAAGGAAATTCAATAAATTCAGAAAAGCTTAACATTCCACATTACAAGAGACATTATAAGCAATATTTTTAAAAAATATTAGACTGGAAGACATATATTTGAAACACATAATTATTATCCTTAATATGAAAAGAAAACACTTAAAATTGAAAATACAAACAAACCAATTTACAAATGGGCACAATATATGAAAAGCCAATTCATATAAACAGAATTGTAAAATGGTCAGTAATAACAAGATATTCAATCTCAATAAACAGGAAAATGTACCTTGAAACAAATATTTCATTTGGATAAAACTAAATATGCTGCTACTGTTACTGAAAAGAGGATGTTGAAGGACGTGTGCATTGGTCTAACCCTTCAGGAGAGTGACTGAGACAATCAGTGAAGACGTGAAAGGCACAAGCGATCTGACTTTTAGGCGAATGCTTCTGCTCACAAGAGCTAAGCCTAGCCTGGCTTCACACCCAGCAGTGAGCGAGGGCTGGTAGGCCGTGGTACATGCACTCCACGGAAGACTATGCAGCCCTGATGAGAGCGGTGTCTCCAGGGAACGTCATGCAAGGCATCCGTGTTGTATTTCCAAGGAACTGAAAAGGGAGCTACAGATGAATGCATGTGTGTGTGGTGTGAGCAGATGCGTGTATTGTTTGTGCACAGGAAGAAAATGTGCAGTGGCGTCCACCCTTAGCTGTTCCTGAGAGGGCTTTCCGGAAGGGAAGGAGGATTTGTGCATAGTATATGCTACTGTTGCGTTTGATGAATTCGTGAGCATGTGTTAGGGATACAGTTCAGAACCACACACTGAACCACCCCCATGTATTGCTGTCTGGTGACCCAGGGAAACTGGGTGGCAAGGAGGCGTCCAACTGGGTGCTCTGTCTCACAGTGAGGAGGCCTGAGATGCTGGGATGCACTCATCCCTCCAGACCTTGGGGCCTCCGGAGGGTCATGGAGCAGTTCACAGAGCCTGGGTTGGGGGCCTTGCCTCTTCCAGGTAAGAGAGGGCACTCCCTCACACATATTCCCTCTCTGTCCCTGGCTGGGCTACTGCCTCTTGGTCCCCCTCCCTGGCAAGGACAGGACTCCACCCTCAACAGCAGAACCTTCTCTGGTAGTGGCAGAATCCCACCCCCAGCTAAGGCCAGCACAGCAGTGACTGGAGAGTGCTGCGGAGCACAGATGGGGCTGCTCTGTGCAGGACGGTTCCCTGCAGGGGACCCAGGCCACTGCTCCCAGCCTGCTCAGCATCAGGGTTCCCTGCAGTGACCTGGGGAGGGCCTGGGGTTGGGGTGCAGCTGAGGGCTGCAAAGGGCTGTGAGCTGTGTGTCATGCATTTGGCTGGGAGGTTCAAGTAAATAACTTTTTAAAATTCCATTTTATTTTAGATCATATAAATGGCTCTAGATTAAACTTATCAAGGTTAGACAGCAGGGATGCCATACCCAAATAGTTAAAATACATGAAAATGTCTCACAACGGCATCTGTTTAAAATATATAAAATATAAAATAGGGCGGTGGCTCAGTGGTTACAGTGCTTGCCTGGTATGTGCAAGGACCCAGGTTTGAACCCCAGCACCACATACACAACTAAGTGTCAGAGAAACAAAGGCCAGATGAAAAACTAAAGTTGAGTCTCTCTCTCTCTAAACAAAAATTAGAGACAGTAAATAAACAATATAAATATGTAAAGGTTTGTTCCCAGTACTCGGAGGAAAGCAGGAGAGCAGAGGGTAAATAATGTCCTCGCCCGGTACCAGTGCGCCTCCGGTCACCCTGCATTCTGAGAGGCAAGCATGTGCCTTCCATGCACACCTGGTGAGCCTTGTTTGGATGACACAGTATCCTGCTTAAAATGTGTGTCTGCTCTGGATCATGACCTTACGGTGGTCCCCGTTCCTCCATTGTAACTTGGCAGGCGAGTGCCCTGTGCAGTCAGGTTGCTGCACTGCCTCCTGCGTGACGATTCACTCAGCATTCTCTCGGGAACACGGGGAACTGACCAGAGCTGACCACGGGGGTATGCAGGCCTGTAACAGTGCCCGCATTCACAGGAGGACAAGCGTCAGTCGGCAAGGACAGAAAAGCTCTCGTGGATTTTCTCATATGAGGTCAGTGCCATGCGTAACATGCCTGGCTCTAAGTGTTAAGTGGAATGGTTTTATTTTCTATTATGTCATCACTTTATTTGAAGATATGAAATAATTCCATTGAGTGCACAAACTTACCCCAGGGTAAATAAACCCAGGGCCATCATGTCCTTTCCGTGGGGAATAAACGACAATTCACAAAATGAAATCAAATCCAAGTCTGTTCTTGGCTGACTTTGATCAGTGTACCTCAGGGGGACCTGGCTCGATGGATCAGCAGTGTGGTAGCAACCTTCCTCCCCTCCTTGTTCTGGGAGCTGAGTCACGTCCCAAACCACATGCGCACCTTGAGGAGTCCTCCTGCCTCCCTGCGACTGTTTGGAGAGAGGTTTTAAAGAGGTAACCAAGGTTAAAGGAGAGTTTTTCCCCCTGGTGAGCCCTAACACAGTCTGTTTGGTGTTCCTGCAGCAGGAGGTCAGGACAGACATGTATGGAGGGACTATGTGAGGATACCAGGAGAGAGTGGACCAGTCACCAAGAAGGCCTCATGTTGGGTCTGCCCTTCACTCCGTTTCAACAGCTGCCCTAGAGCGATCTTGTTACTATTTCCACAAGTTCCTTCAGGAAGGGCTGCTAGGTTGTGCTTTGCTAGGCTTCCTAATTCTTATGCAAAGAGTTAGGATGTGTTGGAATGTGCTAACCACAGGCTGTTCCCTACCTAGTTGTTTGTCTGTACTCAAAATCTGC
>PVKS010042309.1:0-15505 GCA_004027875.1 Aplodontia rufa
TCTTTAGTTATGTTCTTTGTCACATCGGGGCCATTCAGGCTGTCACAGAGTACAGAGAGGAACCAAGTCAGATGTCTGATCCAGGAAAGGTGGTCAAACAATACTCCCAACAGCTAAGTAGGCCTATTAGATGCTGTGTACCAGGGCACATAAGGCTATCTGGAGCCCCCTCTGGGCTGGGGGACAAGGCAGGGGGATCCTGGTTCTCTGCTGTCTCTCTGAGGCCCAGAGGAAGATACCAGGCAATCCTGCATCTGGTCTGCCCTTCTTTGTCTCCCTGGCCCTGCTTCAGGCCTCCCTGGGTCTGGATCTCAGGGCCAGTCAGGCTCTATGGTGCCTGAGCTCTGGCAGAGTTACCCTTAGAGCACAGCCGGCTTGAGAACTGCTATATGGCTTCCAAATTCCAACAGTTGGGAGCAAAACAGCTGGGAAACAAACCCATTTGTCCACATTTGTTGTGCATCTGTCATGGGTCAAATTCCAAGGAGTCACATGCATGGTCCCCACATGCATCTGTCATGGTCAGATTCCAAGGGTCACAAGCATGGTCCCTGCCTTATACGGTGTCCTCTGGAAGGGATGCAAAGCCAACATACATGTGCAACTCGAGTCAGGAGATGCTCAGGTACCACTGAAAGAGTAGTGGATACAATGGAGGTGGGCTCCCAGAGCTGGCCTTGGAGAACAGCAAAACTAGTGTACAGGGTACCGGCACTGGAGAAGAAAGATCAGGGCTGCAGCCCTGACCCCTTGGCTGGGAGCCCAGTACACTGGTGTTCTCCACTGCCTCTACAATCCCCTCCCACCCTTGGCCAGCCTCTGAAGGCTGACCTCAGTTGAGATTCCCTGCACTCTGGATTCTGCTTGGCTGCACCAAGGGGAGGGAGCAGCCATATAGCCCAGAGCGGGACAAGAGAGGCTGAGAAATGCACCACCCTGGCTCTCTGCTGCTGCCTCCTGGTTTATGGCTGAGTCTGTCTCTTAGATCCATGTGGGTGACACCTCTGCCATAGCAGAAGCTTTCACAAGATCCCAGAATTCCTCCCCTTTCCTTTTGAGGTTTAGAGTAAAAACAGTTTCCTCTGTATGAAGGTCCCTGGATGTTTCCGCTCCCTCCTTCATCTTCCCAGCTTTGCCTACACCTCTGAGGCAGAGATCCTTCTATATATGCCACTTAGTGTCCCTATCTGAGGGTCTCCACAAGTCCCAACAACTGAATCTAACTCTTTCTGGAGCCATGACCTTGAACGAATAGGATGATTATTACCATATGGCTTTATAATCACAGGACACTTACTGGGTGCTAAAAGGTGTTCGGGGTTTGAGCACCTCTTTATCTCTTTCCCGTTTCATTTTCCTTTTGCAACTAACCCTATGGGACAGGTACACTCCTGTTTCCCACATGTCTCAGATGAGGAAGGAAGGAGAAGAACGGAGGAGAAGTTTTAGGATGCTAAGTGAGGAAATGTGTTTTGAGCTGGGATTACTTTAATTAGAGAGCCCAGCTCCTACCATGGCCATCTCTGAGAGCGAGCACTTCTCTGGCTGTTTTGGAAATTCTCAGGGGTAGAAAGAAGTGGGAGGGAGGATCACACAGAGAAGCAGTCAAGGGTTGAACAAGAAAGGAAGCAGGAAAAGACACACAGGATGGATAGGAAAAGAAGGACGGGAAGACAGTGAGTCCCAACTGTCTGCCAGGTGAACCCTTGTAAGAACTTCCCATCTAAGGAAGCACATGTCAAACCCCTTTCATGAATATGGAAGTTCAAGTCCAGAAATAGCTCAGGAACTTGTCCAAAAACTCAGTTTTAAGAGGCAGAGTCAAAATGCAACCCTAGGCTCATCCAAGCCATAGCTTCCTCTAAGAGAATGAGTCGTTAGAGTGGCACCAGACTCAGAAATAGAAGAAGGAAGGTATTTGAGGAAAAGTGGAATTTAAATGATGTCAACAGTGTTCAAAGTTTATCTTAGCAGTGGCTAAGGGAAACACATCTTCTCACTTCGCTTACCAGTCCCAGGTAAACAACCCTGACTCAGGACAATTTTTCCACCAAGGTGATACTTTGCCCAGCCTCTTGCGCCTGTCTGTGGGTGGGGTGTCCAGACATGATCTTATCTGTTTTCTTACCTCTGGATTTCCTCTTGTGAAACACAGACTGCCAGATGATGACCAGAGTGAAGAGGAGGACGCTGAGGATCCCCACGCAGCACACAAGGACGGCATACACATAGAGATCTGAAAGGCAAGGACACGCGTGGAGTCAGCACCACGGGAGAAACACACAAAGCCAGTAAAAACTGGAATTCTAAAGAGTCCCACGGTATAGTAATCAAGGTAAAGAGTGGTATTGGTGGAGAGATGGACACATACCAATGAAACAGAACAGAGAGCCCAGAAGAGACCCACGTAAGTATGTTCAATTGATCTTTGACTATTGCAAAAGCAATTCATTCAGTAAATGGCACTGGAGCAACTTGCAAAAAATAAAATTAAAATTAACCTCTCACCTTATATAAGAATTAACCTCAAAGTGAATCACAAACCTAAATTTAAGATGCCAACTAGGAAACATATAAAAAAACAACAGGAGAAAAATCCTTGGCATCTAAGACTAGGCAAAGAGTTCTTACACAACACCTGTGGTACCCTCCATATAAGTAGAACTTGAGGGTAAGAGGTAAAGTTCAACAGTAGAGCTCATGCCCAGCATGCGGAGGGCCCTGAGTTCAATCCCTAGCACTGAGACAAACAAAACAAAACAAACAAAAACAAAAGAAAGAAGAAAAAGAAAAAAATAAAACTTAACAAATTGGATTCCATCAACATTGAAAACTCTTGTCTTATAAATGATCACATGCAGAGAATAGAAAGTCAAGTAACAGGCTGGGAGAGAAAATATTTGCAACCACATAACTAACAGAAGACTGGCATCTACAATATAAAGGATTCAAGAAAGTTCAACAGTAAAAAATAAACAACAATCCTCTTAAGGAAAATGGGCAAAAGACATAAACGCATTTCATCAAAGAGAAGTACACAGGAGAACGTGTTCAACTTCCTTAATCTTTGAATAAACGTGAAATGAATCCACATTGGGGTATCCCATATACCACTCAGAATGGTTAAGAGGAAAAACAGTGATAACACCCACTGCTGGCAAGGATGCAGGTGACCTGGTTTGTTCGGACGTGGGTGATATAAAATGGTATGGCCACTTTGGAAAACTTCTGGAAAATGAAAATGCCCAAAACCTTTCCTGATGACTACTCTGCGTTTCTATCTGTCGTCTCCATAACAAATGTTTTTTTTTTAAATAACGAGAGAGGGACAATGAGAAAGACAGAGAAAGAGAGAAACAACTTTATTTAGTTTTTCGCATGGCCTTAGTTGCTCCAACACTCAGTTGTGTACATGGTGCTGGGGTTTAAACCTGGGTCCTCGTGCTTGCCAGGCAAGCGCTGAAACCGCTGAGCCACCGCTCCAGCCCCAACAAATGATTCTTAATGCTTCTCTCACATTATGCTTCTAAGCTTAAGTTCCTAGAAGTGGAATTGCTGAGTCAACAGGAGTGCACCTTTGTAAAGCCCTTGGGATGTGGAGAAGCCAATAGTTAAGGGCTTAAACTGAAAAGGCTTGTGTTCTAGGATGGCAGGAGCACAGGAGGCAGGTGGCTGGTTTCCAAAGGGGAGTCTAGAGATGCTGATGGTCAAAGGAAGGGAAGGGGGAGGGACAGAATCAGCATTCAGTTGTTTCAACTCTCTCCTCCCTGGCCCACGGAGGCCCAGTGCAGCCTCTACCTCTGGAGTCCAATAGATCCTCACATTTTCTTAGTGGTGGTCAGCATTTTTGCCTAAGCTAGTTTAAATAGGTTTCTGTTCCTAGCAACGTAGAAGTCTGTACTAAAAATAAAATACACTTGGGCCTCCGTATCTGTGGCTTCTATATTCATGGCTTCAATTAAGAGTGAATCAAAAATATTTGAAAAACAAAGTTGCGACTGTATTGAACATGTACAGACTTTTTCTTGTCATTATTCCCTGAACAATGTAGTATGACAAATATTTGCATAGTGTAGTGAGTACTCTAAGTCATCTGGAGAAGATTTAAAATATACTGAAGGATATATGTAAGTTATGTGGAAATATGATGACATTTTCTGTAAGGGACATGAGTGTCCACGGATTTTGGTGTCCTGGGAATGGAGGGGAGGGATGGGGAACTCTTGGAACCAACTCTTCACTGATACCGAGGAAAAACTATAAGTAGAAAAACACAGGACAATGTAGGACAAGGGAGAAATTACACTAATATTTAAGGGAGTTGGGCAGCTGGGTGGCTGAAGGAAGACTCTCCCATAAATGAACCCAGAGTCAGTTATGGAATCAGAGAAGTGGAGGGAGAGCTCTAGAAGCCAAGAGTAAAGAATTATAAGAAAAACTCCACGATACCATCAAGTGCTGCTGGAAAACACCCATTGGGTTTTCCCACCCAGACACTACTGGGAAAGACCTGGAAGAAAGCCATATCAGTGGGAGAGGGGATAGAAGCCAGGACATCACTGGGATAAAGAAAACTCTATTACAAAAATTAAAACTGCCTCTCATGGAGTCACCTGTGTCCTCATTCAGGAGCTTTGTAGATTAATAGGGTGGAGAACTGATCAGTGGGGCAGAGGCTTGGACCTGCATTTCAACACTCAAACTCACCAAAGGGACCCTTGGTTTATGGGCAAGCACTCGGTGACAAACAGAGGGACAGAGCAGAGTTCACAGACCAGGATTCACGAGAGGATATCATGACACAGGATGCACCAGAACACAGCGACCCCAAGGCCAGTCCCTGATTTACACACCATTGAGCAAACTGTTCCAGTAAGAGAAATGCAGGGGCATTTATGGTAAATAGCATGGTCACGTTGCCCGGCCAGACAGAACTGGGGCAGGTGGATGGGATTCCAGAGATGTGGGCCATGGACCAAAAAGCTGGGCAAGCTGGCTCCAGTTCCCTTCCTGGAGTAAGACAAAAATTGTCTTAGTAAAATTTCCAGACCACTGGAGCAGAGCAGCCTGACCCAGGAGCTGGCTGATTCATTTGAGCTTTCCTTAAATTCAGGACTGCAGGAAGTAAGATGGAAGAAGGTTACAGGTGAGACTCACAACTGGCGATTCTCGTACAGGGGTCCCCAGCAACATATTGTGCACATCTGGGGCTCTCTTGACCCTGGCAGGAGGCAAAGGGTTCAAGACCTGAGTTACAGTTTCAGATTGCAGCCTCAACGTGGCACAAAGGATCTAGATCTCCACAGGCAGCCGTGGATACAGAATCATAAAACATCTGGCCTGTCCGGAAATCTCAGCTCCGCAGCCAAGCACAGAGGCGCCCAGGGCTGTGGACAGGGGCCAGCAGGCACCGCCCACCCGCATGTGGGTCTCCACACACACAGAAGTGGCCATAGCCTTTCTCTGTTCTGTCCTTGAGGCTACAGGAACCTTAAAAAGTGTCTCTTTCCTGGACCAAGGGGTGGGAAGTAGGGAGGGAGGGGGACAAGCTGAGGAGGGACGTTGGCCAAATTATATCATTATATTGTGCGCATGTACGAATATGTAACAACAAATTCCATCAATATGTACAACTATATGCACCCAAAAAGAAGGGTGGGGGGAAATACTGAATCTACTCAAAATCCTGACACCATAGCCCTCCCTCAATGTCCACTGCAAATGAAGACTAACCACCCCCACCCACACACCAGCTATTGAAGCCAGAGTCCCTTAAAAATCACAAGACTCCAAGGCCACATTCCCCATAACAGCTGGGGCAAAGCAGCCCTGTGCCTGAGTTCCAGGGGCCTGTTCTCAGACTAGAATGTGGGCCCAACTTGTCCTTTAACTTTTTATGAAAAAAGTCTCTATAAATGTTGGTCCCAAATTTTCAAAACTCAGATTTGGCCAAATAACATTTGTCCAAAAACTGAAACTCAACCGTCAGGCCCAAATTTAACAAAACATCTGCATTTAACCAACTCTGGAATTAGTTTTTCAAATGCCACATAGACCCAGGAATATGATTCAATGGTAGAGTGCTTGCCTAGCATTCATGAGACCCTGGATTTGATTCCCAGCACAACCAAAAAATAAATAAAATAAAATGCCACATGGAACCTGCACACTCACAGTCATTCCAAATACTATGTCATAGTCCTGAATTCATTTGCACTTTTATCTTTTGCCATTTTTAGACTTAATTGCAGAAAATGCCCCAGACCTCTCCTAAGCAGATGGTGCAGCCAGCAGGCTACGGTGAGTAGCTGCATATGCCACAGGGAGGGTGAGACAGGGATGCAATGTCAGTGTGCCAATACCCTCCCAGATGTCCCAACTGGGCCTGGGCAAGGTGGACAGCACCTCTTGCCTGGCAAGCCAGAGGGTATTCAGGACTGTTTGAAACATGCTGCTCCCAGCATTCCTCAGCACAAAGAACCTCACTCTCCCCTAACACTGAATGAAGAAAGTCAGATTCAGTAGTCTACATTTCCAGGGCAAATGCAGGACTTTAGGAGATTGCATTTCTGGCAATAAAACTCTGTGTTCTTTTTCTTCTTCTTCTTTTCTTTAATACAACCTGTAATACCATCTGGCTCTGGGCAAAATACCTGAGCGACAGCCCAGGGGATTTTAACTCACTGAGCATCTCATCAAGAGGTCTGACAATCAACGCTTGCTTTGTTCAGCAGGCACACTGCCCGAAGTGAAGCCCCAAGAGGATAGATATCCGTCCACAACCCACACTGAAGTTCTCCCATCCAGGAACAAAAGAGCAAAAGTCCTGGGATCCTGGAAGGATCCAGGAAGTTTCAACTGTACCCTGACCTCTCTAAAACTGTGGCAAGTTAGAAAAGCAAAACACATGGACATTGCTGCTATTGCTGCCACCGAAGTCATAGGGAAAGGAGGCTTGGAAAGAGCTGTCCCGAAGCATGCGTGATACAAAGTGAGAATGTCCATTCTGATCTTTAGAAGAGACTTGATTTTCTCTACTGAGAGTGCGGACAACGCCACAGCTTTCATGCAGAAGGTTGGGAGTAAATATGATATTCAATAGCTGTACATGAATTATAAGTTATTGCTAGTTATACAAAGTGTTTTAGAGATTCTGACTTTGCTGCAAGGTGTGTCAAGACCGAACACTGCAATCCTTGCAAATGCATAAGGTCTTGGTTTTGGTGCTATCTTATATTTAAAATATGGTCTTTAAACCATTTGCATCAAAACCACCTCAGATCCTGAGAAAGAATGAATTCATTTGTCCATTCTTAATGTAATAGTTAGTATCTCAGGGGTGGAGCCCCAAGTTTCACCGGGAGATTGTTAGTATCTCATGAAATACAGGGCTTTCCCTGTCATATCCCCCAATGACCTATCTTAGAGACACCCCCAGGCCATCTCCAAAACCCCAACCTGTCACAGAGCCAGGTCACAGGCAGTCCAGACACCTGGGGTAAAAATCAGTTGGGCTGCCTCAATTTTACTAAATTGTACCAACAGGGGTAAACCTTACTATTTTTTTTTTTTTACTATTTCACTCTATGGGAAATAACATCATTTTTACCTCTGCCCTGAATGAGAGGCTGAGCGAAGGAACAGGATAATTTTGCTAGAAGAAAGTCATCAAATAAGGGAAAAAAGCACCTGTGAAAGGTGCAGAAGAAAAGTCCGGGAATACAGAGAATCATTTTTGCATTCTTTGATGTTAGGACTGTCTTGTGTACAATGTGAGAAATGAAATGGTGTGCCTATAAAACCAAACAGGAAAGCCTAACACAGTGTTACCATAAGGAGTTTGCAAATTCATGGTTTGAAAATGATGTTCACAAGGTTCCATTATTCTAAAATAGAAGGTGCCTCATGCTATATTGCTAGTTGTTGGAAGAATTCAAATCCAAGTGCTCTTGCCCTAAGGCCACTCTCCTTCTGCCACCCACAAGTTGGGTTCACAAAGGGTGATTGATGGTGAGGCCACAAGTCACACCCCTCTTCTTAGATGCTCTGGGTGAGGTCATCCTCATCAATAAATCCCATGGCTTCACAAAACATAATCCTCCCCGTTTCTGACCCTTTTTTAACATTAGCCAGTCTTTCCCTGATCAAAGGCTCTGCCTGAGAAATTTCAAAATACACACTTGCATTGCTCATGGCCATAATTCTCAGCCACTTTGTGATAATAATTTCTCTAAACTTTCCTTTCTCCAAAGCAGGGTTCTGCAATCTCAGCACTCTTAACATTTGGGTCCAGAATTCTTTAATGTTAGGAGTATCCTGTGCATCGTAAGATGTTTACTTACATCTTCTCTGGCCTCTATTGACTCAGTGCCATTAGTATCCTCACAATTGTGGCAATCCAAAATGTCTCTAGACATTGGCAAATGTCCCTAAAGGGGCAAAATTATCACCTATTGAGAATTCTTGCTCCAAGGCTCAAACCTGAGTATGAATCAGAATTACCCAGAAGGCTTGCTAAAACCCAAATGTTGGGTACCACCCCAGAGTTTTAACTGTAAACTAGGGTTGTCAGGGTAGGACCTGACACCGAGCATCTGTAACAAGCTCCCAGGTGACGCTCTACTGCTGCCACCTCCAGTCTCTAGGACAATGTTGTGGGAACCATTTCTAAAGCCAGAGTTCTTAGCCCAGCTGCATCCTGGGATCATCAGGGGAGCTTTTAACAGGGTCCAACTCAATCAGATTCTCCAGAGATGTGGTCCAGGCATTAAAGTTTTTAATGCTCCCTGGTGATTCCATCATAGCCAAGAAACCACCTGCTTAAGGTTTCAAACTCTTTCTAGAACCTCTGGCTCCTTAACAACCTGAAAGAAAATGCAGTCATAATAAATTTACTTTTCATTTTTATATTACTTGAAAGTTCCTCCTTACGATCACCTAGGAGTAGGAACTGTAGAACAAACCAAAACAAGCAAACATGTTATGCAGATAGCTGCTTTAACCTCCACATTTTCCAAATCCATAGGCTAAGATCATTAGGGCTTCCCATCTTACACTTGAGTAAGTTTAGGCCAAGAAAACAACGCAATGTTGTCACAAAACTAAGAAACTAGAATCTGTTCTTATTCTATTCCCTTCTTATTGACTAAAAATGAGGTTGTATCTTATAATAAAGAAATATGTCACACTTACCTTCAAAAAATGCCCAGGTCTCTTTCTTTTTCTCAAAGGATGAGTCTTCAGAAGCTTTGAGGGAAATCACTGTAAGACACAAAAGAAACAGCTGTACCCCAAAATAAAGCCATACAGTAACATGTCACTCAAATTTATGAAATAATTTTCACATTGGCAAAACCACATTCAATGGTCATATCTCACTTACAAGGTCAGGTACAATGACTTACACCAAACAACTGAAAAATATGTGCCCAAAACAGGTGCTTAATAAGTTGTGTGTGTTGAAAAGTCAGTAAATGGTCAAGCCAAGATGCAGTTGTAAAACACATAGTTTTCCAGTGAGAAATCCAAGAACCAAAACGTTATTTTACCATCTTAGCGGAAGTCTTTCTAAAATGTAGTCTAATTGGGTAATGGATGAAGTGGGGGAGATCCTGGAATAGGATCAGCCTTAATTTACTTTGTCAATATCCATGTGTACATGAATATGTAACAACGATTCCCTCCAATATGGAATACTATGTTGAACAAATAAAATAAAATTAAAATAAAATGTACTACCAGAGTGCTCCTACACAGAGCCCAGAGTCATTCAAGACAGCCCCAAGAGCAATGAGACCCTGATTTTGTGGATTATTTATTTTGTCTTCTTTCAATCAGCAGTTGATCACTGAGTTTACCCCACCTACTTTCCATAGGCAAAGAAACAACTGAGTTATAAATAAAACCTTGAACATCACACTAAGGAGCCTGGGACTATGGGAAAGTTGAATGCACAGGAGTGGTCATCATCACAAGTAGAACTCTAAATTTAAACTGACAAAAAATAAACAATGTCAGTGAATGAGATTATTATCCAATAGAACTTTCTGAGATAACATAGGCCTTCTATATCTGCACTATTCAAAAGAGGGCCAACTATTCTACTGTCTAGTTGAGTAGTTACTGAGCAGTTGAATGGGGCTAGAGTACCTGAAGAACTGAATCTACAATTTGTTTAAAAAAGTTTGCAATACTGGGGATCAAACCCAATAGTGCACTTCAGCACTAACAACCCAAATCCTATCTGCTATTTTTTTTTTTTTTTGAGATGGGTGTCTTGCTAAGTTGCTCAGGCTGGCCTCACATTTGCAATTCTCCTGTCTCACCCCAAGTAGCTGGGATTACAGGTGTGTGCCACTGTGACTGGATGTAATTGTATTTAATTTTAATAAATTTTAATTTAAATAGCCACATGTCTTTTGGTGGCTACTGAATTGAAGAACTCTAGAAAAGAGAATCTAGGACTTGAATTTAAAAAATATAAAGTTGGAATGGAGATTGAATCAATATGAGAGTCCAGGAATATAACAAAGATGGCTTGGACTTTAGATCAGTTTACTGCATATCCCACAAACTTTTGTGTTATTTCACCATGGATTTCAATTCTGAACTTTTCATCCTCTTGTCTTTCTAGGTCTTACATTAGACATTTCCACTGATCAGTCTTCAAAATCACTAATCTTCTCTTCCTCTGTGTCTAACCTGCACCAAAGTCGCTCTATTAAGTTTTTATTTTTAATTGAATTTTCAATTCTAGATCATTGATTTAATTCTTCTTTTATATATGTAAATTTTCCAATGAATTTCTCTAGCTCATCACCTAATTTCCTCATGATATTAATCATAAATATTTTTATGTCCATTACTGATAACATTCATATCTTATCATCCATAGACTTGTCTCTACTATTTGTTTTGGCTTTTGACCTTGTCCCTTGATATGATTGATAATTTTTTTCTAACGTAATGTCAGCTGTTATAGTTGGGAAATCATGAAGGCTGCAGATAAAATTTTAGTTTCCTGGTAGGAAGTTAGAGAAGGTGATGATCACCTTAATTCAATTAGGGTTGCATGGTTTAGGACTGAGTTTCAGTTTTTATAGAATCTGGTCTGTTTTCCTATTTTCCTTTACTTTTAAGGTTCAGTCCATCAGGGGCTCCTGAAGGAATCTCAGATGTTTACCATAGCTCTCCCAATTTTTGTCTCACTGACAGAATTGCCAAAATGTATTTGCCTTCTGAACATCCTAGTTGTCACATTCTGAATAGCTTCAAGTGGTATATCTGAAGTATGATTAAATTTCTTAAAGAGTTCAGTTTCTCTTACAACTGGGATGATAACTGCTTTTCTCTGCAATCCATCTAAGAAAAATTAGAAGAGCAAATATACATACATACATATGTAATTAATTATTAATATATGTATTTGTGAAATATAGATATAAATTCAGAAAACAGAAATGCAGATAGTTTTTAAGCTTTCCTAATTATTCTCAGGAAGTCTTTGGTCTGCTATAAACTAGTATGATATCACCAGTAACCTCCTGTCCCATTGGAACCTAAACTTTTTAAAATGAGTAACTATACCTTCTGTTTCCAGATCCTTATCATTTGGCATATGACCTTGCAGCTAAAAGGTGGTTGATAGATAAGTGAACTATTTTTCTCTGAATGCCCAAAAAAGTAAGCAATCTGGACCTCCAGGAATGAACTCTTAATGATCTTGCACATGATTTGTATAAGACCACCACACCTATCTTCCTCTACCTGCTTAATTTACCCTAATTAGAGACCCTGTAATCTACAAACTGCTAGAATAACTAATCAATTCCCTCTTCAAGAACTTAAAATAAGAAATAGTGTGCATATGGTTGTTATGGACCTTCCATGGGTCTGCAAGGCTGGTGGACTTTAAGATGGACAGCAATTTTGGAAAACCAATGAGCAGAAAAACCAGCACAGCGGAGGATAGAGTTGAGAGACTTGAACTTGATGGAGCTCCTGGTTCCAAGAAGCATGCTATGTGGTGTTATCGATCCTTGAAATTCATGAGCTCTATATCCTTAAACTAGTCTTCCCCTTTCTGAATTAGCTTGAATGGGTTTTCATGGCTAACCAACGAAGCCTAGACAAGGATAACTATACAAAGATCTGATGAAGTCAACACAAAAATAGGTAATAAATACATCTCCAAAGAGCTTAGTTTTTAGGAGATAAAAGATGCCCATCATGTTCTGGAGCCTTGGTCCTCCAAGTGTGGTCCAGGGACCAACAGCAGCAGGGTTACCCAAGAGCTTGGCAGAAGTGCAGAATTGAAGCTCCCCTCCCCAGGTCTACTGAATCCAAATCTGCTTTTTAACATAGATCCTTTATGAACTGCATGTCTTAAAGTCTATGAGATATACTTAGGTACACTGGGTTGAAATACCAAATTGTCACTTGGACAAGTCATTGAACTTCCTTGTGCCTCAGTTTCCACATTTGTAAAATTAGGATGCTGTAAGTGCCTTCGTTAAGGCATGTGTGAGGGTCGAATGGATTAACATGTGTGAAGTGCTTTGAACAGTACACGAGACCTGGTGAGCCATCTCTATCCACAAGGATGTTAGCTCCCAGGAATAAGATTTTTCCCTCTTTTATTCACTGCTATAATTTCCATGCCTAGAATCGTCCTTTGCTGTCACCCTTTTGCCTCAGAATGTGAATCTTCACTTGTCCAGATGATGCAAGAAAGTGTACCCCTTGTTTGTGGCTGCATCTCTACAACTGCAAGGGGATATTTCCATCCCAGCCAAGGCAGACTGCCCCAAGATCATGCTCACTCACCCTCCGGTGGCACAAATTGCAGGTCTTTGATTTAACCCAATTACAGTTCCCTTGCCTTACTTGGGATAGAAGGCAACAAGTTCTCTCTGATACACTTATGGAAACACATGTTGAAAAATCTCATAGCTGGGATTCTAACCCAAAAGGACTGCAAGCAAAGAATTAATGTTCCCCATTTCCCCCACTGCAGTTCTTTTGTAGGAAACTGCAACAACTTTGTTTGATATTTAAAGATTAATAATACCAGTCATAGTTTTATCTGGTTGTACAAGAAAGAAAAAATTTATGAGGACCCTGCCAAGCTTCAGAAACTTCCCAAGTTTCCTTTGTAACTATCTTATTTCAGCTGCTAATCCTGTGTTATCTCTAAGTAAACTTGATATATTGTCAGAGGATATGTCAGAGCCCACAGATGGTAAGAAACAGGGCTGCTGGATATGATCAGCCCTCAGCAAGGGCTATTAACGTACCTCCCTCTGTGGCTGATACAAGTTCATCTTGGTCAACCTGGTCCCACAAGCAGAGGGGTTGGAAAAAGGATGAAATGCTTTAAAAAATTTTTTTTCTAGGGGCCCTGGATGTAGTTCAGGTAGAAAGCATACTTCTCATGTGCAAAGCACTGGATTTGATCCCCAGCACCATAAAATAAAAGCAAACATTTTCCAGATTAAGGAAGAAGGGGCACACTTTCCAACTTCGATGATTCATGTTGGTCAAAGATGTTTTGAAATTAAATACAAATCTCTATGTCCAAGAGCATTTGTAACAGTTTCCTTTAGCTATCAGAAGGCTGCAGCCTTTCAAAAAAGAACTAATAAATCTACCACTTTCCCATGTGTTGGCCCTCTCCTCCAGACCCAGCTGAACACCCAGACAGTGGGAAGAAGGCATTGAGTAGCCTTTCGTATTCCAATTGCTGATTCTTCCTCAGTGAGGAGCCCTGTCCTCCCCACAGTCACCACAGTGAGGGAAGGAGTTCTCAACCTAACCCGTCAAAGTAATCTAAGCTCACCTGGAAACCAGTGGATTGTGCTGTATAGTTGTGCTGGTGTCTGGGGACCTGATCCTTTGTGCTGGGCTTTCCACAGTGGGAAGCAGGTATGGGGCTCCCACCTGTTCCCATCACTGCCGTGATGCTATCTGTCTCCTCCTTCCCCCCTCCACTCACAACCCTTTGCTTCTCCAGTGTGTGAATAGGATCCCCTGATCCAGGTGAACCTCTGATCTTGGCCTCCCTCCCCTCCAGGTGAGAGAAGCTTGTTAAACCCCCTTTTCAAGATGCCCTGTACTTTGCCTTCTGCTCTGAGCCTGGCCTCCCACCCAAAGCCGCATGGGGGCAGACACTATGTGCCCCTGTAGGAAGGTATCATCACCCCAGCTGCTGGGAGTGAGTGTCTCCCAGGGAGCACCCTACTGTGACCTCTCTCCTATTTTTCCTACATTTAGGGGTCTCATAAAGAAGGGTGTGCAAGAACCCAGGCCTCCTTTTCCTAAGGAAAAGGTCTCTAGTCCCCTTATAGAGCTTGGGGGCCTGGAAGATGGAGCAGGACAGTACCACTGATCAGCGAAGCAGAAGAAAGTCCAACTTGCCCTAGCACCATACCACCTTTATCAATACAGCTATATCAGAAATAAAGTGGCATTTTTGATTTCTGTTTATGTCCATTGCTCAATCAGTTTGGGGCTCACAGCGGAAAAGAGTACAGTGCCCAAAAGCCTGGTCGTTGCCTAGCCTACCGATTTCTTCCTCCTTTCCTTGGGAGCCAGCAGCCAGCCAACACAGTCCATCAGTCCTTCTGCATGAGATAAGACCCAGATGACTGAGCTGCAGGCCATTCAGGGCCCTTCCCAGGAGAGCAGAATGGGGTGAGATCTAATAAGAGACAAACTGTCACCGCCCCTCTGTGAAGAACTGGCTGAAAGCAACCCCAGGATCAATCAGTCAGGAAGAATGCAGCCCAGAGAACCCCAGACGAACTGATTGCATCATCCTAATGTCTGGAGGAAGCAGGTTGCAAAGGAAGAACCTCAGTCAAGTCCCCTTTGGTAGGGCCTATAGGGGATGCATCCCTCAAGATGAGGAAGATCTAAGAGCCTGGGTTCCTAATTGGGAAAGAAGCCACACAAACGTCCCTGGGGAGGGCACATTTCATAGGCTGGAGCTATGAATTCACACCAAGACAGGTGAATATGATCCAGCTATTCCTCTACTGTGTATGTTTCCAGGGGACTTAGAATTAGCACACTACAGTGACACAGCAATATCGATGTTCATAGCAGCTCAATTTACAATACCTAAATTATGGAACCAACCCAGATGTCCCTCACTGGATGAATGGATCCAAAAACTGTGGTACATATATACCATGGAATTTTACTCAGCAATTGGAAACAATGACATCCCAGACTTTGAAAGTAAATGGATGGTTATGGAAGAAATCATGCTGAGTGAAATCAGCATAACCCAGAGAACCAAGGGTGGAATGTCTTCACTCATCTGTGGAGGCTGGAGCTAGACCCTGGCCAGTGTGAAAGGTGGTCAACTCTCATGTATTAAACACAGAAAAGGTGTAGTGATATGCAATCTAATGCATTGGTAGAGATGTATTGGGAAGGAGCAGGGAGGGATAAGGGTGGGATATTGGGAGGGGCTCTAGGGGGTAAATCTAATTTTCAGAAT
>PVKS010042310.1:0-15504 GCA_004027875.1 Aplodontia rufa
GGTCTGTGGTGATATCCCCATTTTCGTCTCTGATTTTGTTGATTTGCTTCCTTTCAATCTTCTTTTTGGTGAGTTTGGCAAGGGGTCTGTCAATTTTGTTCACTCTTTCAAAGAACCAACTCTTGGATTTGTTAATAGATTGGATAGCTTTTTTGTTCTCAATTTCATTGATTTCGGCTCTGATTTTGATGATTTCCTGACTGGTCTTTTACTTGGTTTTCTTGAATTTCCCAAAGGGATGGGTAGATTCTAGAATATTTCTTAGAAGTCTACAGTTTGATTATAGCTCTGTTTCCTCTGTCTCTCTTTAATACCCACACCTCTCTTCCAGCTATCAGTTATGCATTTTACCTGCTACCTACCTGTTTTCCCACACTGCTTGCGAGGGGTATAAGAGGGGGACATGTGGAAGGATTGGCACAGGGTATATGGTAGACAGGATAGATAAAATTTCAGTGTACTCAAGTGTTTTTCCCCACCTCATAAGCACAGAAAATACCTAGAGAGGCTGAGTGGTCAAAAAATTTTGAGGGTCTATGTATAGTCTTCATATTGATCAATTTAATTGTACCTATGAGATAAGATGACAAATGAATGATACTGTTTGTTCCCTGCCCCAGACCTGTATGTCTTATATAGCACATACTCTTACTGCACTTCTCAATGATAGTGTACATTTTTTTTCAGTTTTTGAAGTTCTAAAACAAAAATTCTACTGCATTCCATTATTCATAAAATTTGCATTCATCTAGTGGCTCTGGTGCTAGTAGCAGATTAATAGAAAGATAGTCATTGACAATGATCAAAGGATGAGAATACTCTATAGATCTAACAGTGATTATGTTAGTGATTATTCATATGTCCACAAAATAGTTTTTATTTCAAAAACAAGAGATCAAGACTTTTTAATAATATGAAATATGTGCCTATTACATGACAATGTTTAACACAAAATTATATGCAATAGATTTCAATATTACTATAACAGTAGTATATTTTATGTGGATATATAAATACCTACATAAAATATTACATATAATGTATAATTATATTATTAAATACATGCATGTAAATACCTATATAAGTACTATATATTACATATGTATATATGCCAGCAAAATTAATTTCAATAGACTTTTGCAAAAGAGCTCAAAATTTTAATACAACTTAGCAGCATTCTTTCATTTCCCAGACTCAAAGTCAATTGCAAAATGCCTTCTCTTCTGGGATCATCAGTTCAGTATTTCTATCCCATCTGTTATTTCTGCTGATTTTCTGCTGATTTTTACCTTAATTGAAAATTAAGTGGGTTCATATAATGAATCATGATATTCAAAAGAATGTAGAATGATTTTGGAAGCAATAACATAAACTGTCTGATTGAAGAATATTATATTTTGACTTCTAGAAATAAAAACACCCCCAAAGAGCCTGGAAATGCTGAAAAAAGTGAAAAAAAAATGCAGTTTGAAAAGGCAAATACCTACAGATTATTCATGTCTCCCAGTGAATCACACCAGAATGCAGAGCTAGCCACATGAGAGGGAATAAATGTGCACCAAAAATCCTCCCCTGGATTTGTTTTCAAGATTAAAACTGAATGGAGCTGGAAAGCTGGCTCAGTAGTAGAGCGCTTGCCTGGCCTGTGCAAGGACCTGGGTTTAATCACCAGCACCACATACACAACTAAGTGGAGGAAAAACAAAAACCAGTTGAAAAAATAAAAATCAACTCTCTCTCTAGAAAAATAAAAAGGATTAAAGCTGAATGAAAGATAAAAGAATATAGGTGGACTAACGTAACTGAGTCTGAGAAAATTTTAGAATGTTGATTAGGAGAAATTAAAATAGTGAAAGATTAGTTCAAACCTGATGGTTTCCCTTTTATAATGAACTCACTGTATATTCATATTTCTGTTTCTTTTATTGTGAGCAAATAATACTCAAATTATTATCTACCTAAGAAAGTAAAAAATGAACATTTTACATTTTATGCCAATTTACTCTAGATTTAATGTACTCTAATTCATAATGGCTTCTATTCTCATCTCTCAGCATATGGTGTTGATCACATGGTGCACAGTAAGACAGACACAAGGTTTCTAAATGCCAAGAAATATTTTAGAGGCCTGAATTCTACAAAATAAAAGAGTTGCATTAGAGCCCTGTTGCTAGGCAAGTCAAAGCCAGCTGTGCTCAGAGTCTCTGACAACAGGACACTTCATTCACTGCTCTGCAGTGAACAATGTACCTTACTTAGTAGGAGTGGAACCTATTACCAAAAGTACTAGAATGACGGGTCTCTCTGCAAATGTTTTAGAAGTGTGTACCCTGAGGATGGACACGTACTCCAATTCACTTGCTTTTTTAAGCCTAAGCCGTCCCACTCTCTCTGCAAAATGATAAATTGCCGCATGAATGAGAGCGCTAAAAGACAAAGATGCAGTCTGCATTATTATTCTTATTATTGAGAAAAGGGGGAGCGCTCGTCCATGTAGTAGTAGTTAAAGATTATCAGCTGAGGGATTTTGTTCTTAGGGAGGAAGAATGTAAACAGGTTAATGAAGTCTTCTGCTCACAGAAAATACCATCGATAGAATATTCAATAAAATAAGCAGAAGTTATTCACTAGCAGTGTTTTATTCACTGAATATTTTGCATGACCAGGAAAGCCAATCATTGATTATTGTGTAATTGGCACACTTCCTTGACTGTGGGTGTGGAGTCCTAGGTCCAGTTCTGACTGCTACTAGTTGTGTGACTATAGGCAAATCAAAACGAAAGGTTTAAAGTTTCATATCCAACAACACAGTTTACTGTGAATTTTAATGACTCTTCACATGTTAATTAATAAAGATATTACTGTGTATGTGTGTTGACATGATCAATTTTCTTTAAGTTTTATGTAAAAAGTAAAGTAAAACTGAAGCTGGGTGTGGTGGTGCAAGACTATAATACCAGCAGCTCAGGAGGTAGAAGTAGCAGGATCGCAAGTTCAAAGTTAGCCTCAGCAACTTTGCAAGGCTCTACGCAACTTAGTGAGACCCTTTTTTTTTTTTAAGAGAGAGGGATAGTGAAAGAGAGAGAGAAAGAATCAAATTTTATTTAGTTTTTCGTGTGGTCTTCATTGCTCTGATACTTTGTTGTGTACATGGTGCCAGGATTCAAACTAGCATCCTTGTGCTTGCCAAGCAAGCGCTGGAACCACTGAGCCACCACTCCAGCCCCGAGTGAGACCCTTTCTCAAAATACAAAAGTACTGGGGATGTGGCTTAGTGATTAAGTGCCCCTGGGTTCAAATACATGGTTCCAAAAAAAAAGGTTTCTAAAAAGTTTCTAAAAAGAAACTTTATAAAATGGTATAATATTTCTAAGATAATTTATTCTAAAATGATTTCACATTTATGCATATGTCTATGAAGACAAAAGATGAAGTTAAATGAAATATAATTTAAAAACCATATATTTTAACAACTGTGATGGACATTCACCTTTATTTCTTTTGAGAATGACCCTGTGTGTGTTTGTGTTCATGTACCGTTCATTCATATGCCAAGGTAACATGCCACATGTTTGGAGGGGCCTGTCTCCATGGTGGCTCCAATGACTCTCCCTCAACCCTCTTATCTATGAATGTGACCTCCTTTGTCAATATGCTCCTAAGCAGTAATGAGGGGGTCATACTAGATTGGGGTGGGCCCTAAACCCAATATAACTGTTGTCTTATGACAAAAGGGAAAGTTGGATAAAGAGACCTGGATGTAGAGCATCATGGGAGGACAGATCCAGGGACAGTGGTGATGCAGCAGAAAGCCCAGGAACACCAAGGATCATCAGCAACCAATAGGAGCCTCAGGAAGAGGATTGCCCCAGACAGCCTTCACAGGAAGCACAGCTCTACCCACAGCAGGGTTTCACACTTTGGCACCCCGAACCTTGAAGAAATATGTTTGTGCTGTTTTAGGCCCCCCACTTTGTGTGCTTTGTTCCAGAAGCCCAGCAAACTTAATGTAGGTGGCACCATAGAGAAGCCGAGAATGAATAACCTTTGCAATAAATGTTTTGGGATAAATTTATATTGACATGGAAAAAATAGAAACTTGTTCATTTTTTCAAATTATACACAAAAGAAAATTTATATTTATCATAGATCTAAATATGAAAAGCAAAATAATAAACCTTCTGGGAGATAAGATATGTGACAGAATTTTTATTACTTAAGGGTAGGAATAGATTATTTCAACAGGACACAAAAGATACTAACCAAAAAAGAAAATAAATAATAAACTACTATAATAAAGTTAAGATCTTTGGTTCTTCAAAAGATGCTACCGAGCTAAAAAGGAAACCACACAATGGATAAAAATCCTTCAAACATATGCAACCAACAAAACTCTGCTACCCAGAACAATCAGCTAAAGATCCTACTCTATCAAATCTGAGCCCTGGAGACTCTGGTGCATCTCCCCCAGGGATGGAAACTGAACAACTACTTTAAAGTGAAGACAATTTGCATGATTAGTTATGACTTAAGATGTGTTTCCTCTGTGACCAGCAATTCCACTTCCACAAATGGGTACTGCTGTATAGCAAGATATACCTATAGTAATGTCCCTAATGATGTGGCTTGTAAAGTTCACCCACAGTTGAATGGAAAAATAAAGTTATAGTATATACATGCAAAAAACACTATGCAACTAGAGAACTAAAAGGACTAGTTATGTGCAATCACAGGGGTATCATGAACAGAACACTGAACCGAAGAATACAGACACACAAGGAGTCATGCTACATGACTTGAACTATACTTATGTCAAATTCAGAATCAGACAAAACTATAGTGTTTACAGAAATTAAAATCATATTTTTGAAAGGTAGCAAGTGATTAACTTAGAGGTCAAAGCAGTGGTAACCTTTGAGGGGGAGGAAAAGAAGGGCAGTAATTAGGATGAATCATGCATGGACGTCTGAACATCAGATAATATTCTATTGCTTTGAAAGATTATTAGTTTTTTTTTCTGACATCTTAGGCTATGGTGGCAATTGCTGCTCTCTCAGTTTTATGATGTCACCCAACAATGACAAGAAGAAAGATGCTGGAATGTTGGCCAAGAAAGACAGACCCAGTGAAGAAATCTAGGGACAAGGCCAAAAAGAAGTGCACAAGCTCAACAATCTAGCTTGCCTGACAATGCTGACTTATGACAAACTCTGTAGGGGAATTCCCAGCTATAAGGTCATGACCCCAGCTGGGGTCTCTGGGAGACTAAAGATTTAAAGTCCCCTGGCCAATGAATCCCTTCAGGAGCTCCTCAGTATTCTTCAAACTGGTTTCAAAGCACAGAGCTCAAGTTATTTACACCAGAAACACCAATGGTGGAGATGCCTGAACAGATCGAACCAACTGCATTTGGAAAAAGTATAACTTTATGAAATAAATGTGATAAATCAGTGTACTGTGAATGCCTTTGTTGTGCATCTTTTGGTATAGGTGTGCATTTCACAGTGAAAAGTTACCTGAGAAAACCCAGTTTACTGGGCAGAAATTTTGATGTAGCTTTTTAGCATGTTTCAGCTACTGGGACTTGGTCAGGTGGTAGTCCTTACTGCTATTGCTCTGGTGTTTGCCATTGCTTTCTTTAACTGTCATCACACTAAGCAATTTTATGGAAAGAGGCGACTTTGGGGATTTCTAATTAATTTCACCAATGCGTTTCCTGAAAACACAGCTCCATACAGAGCAAAACACATGTGGTGCTATGTTCTTAATAAATCTATTTGCAGTGGAAGCAGAAAAATGTATTGTGACTATGAAAACGCTATCACTATTTTAGTAGAAGGGGCTCTGCACAGATTGGGCTGGCTTCCTTGTCTCACTTGCTTTGTAGTGGAAGTCCCTGCAGTTTCAGGCTGGCTGCTCTTCCTGTTTCGCTTGTCCACCCGTGTCATGCAGTAATGAGATTACTAGTCCAATACCTGGAGCCTACGGCACAGAGGTGTGCTTGTCTCACTATCAAAGTGACCTTTATTCTAGTGGATAGTAATTAAGGTTCACAAGTTAAGTGGACTCCTTTTCCTATGCACTATAGTTGATCTGAATTGTTGGCTTGATTTGATTAAGAGCAGCCTAAGATTAAGAGACTTCTTAGCGTCTCAGTAAGGGAGTTTCTAGGGATGACTGGCATGTGGGACAGCAAACTGAGGTGAAGACCCATGCTAAGTGTAGAGAGCACAGTCCAAGACATTGAAGGCTTGGACGGAGCAAAACCTGGAAGAAGAAGGAAGCAGCAGATGCAAGCTCAATTCTTTTAAAGGAAGAGAGAGAGAGGGAGAAAGAGAGAAAGAGAGAGAGAGGATCAATTTTATTATTTTTCCATCTAGTATTTGTTTCTCCAGCACTTAGTTGTGTATGTGGTTCCGGGGTTTGAACCTGGGTCCTCACGCATGCCAGGCAAGTGCTCCAACCACTGAGCATCCACTCCAGCCATTCTGTTCTTCTTGAAGTAGGTTCTTGGTTGTTACTGTGATTACCTGAGGACCTCAGACTCCAGATCTCACTCTAACAAAATGGACTGTGCCCAGTGACTTTCCAGGAAGTTTCTCGGCCTTTGGGCCCAGACTGAGGAGGCATCATTAATCCCTGTGGTCCTGAGGCCTCAGCCTCTGGGACTAACTACTGGATCCTTTAGCCCTCCAGCCTGCAGACAGCCACTGTGGGACTGTCCAGCTTCCAACTGAATAAACCAATCTAATAAATCTCTTTTTAAAATCATTTAAAATGTGCATGTAAATTATATATATATGCATAAAATCTCCTGTCTGTTCTGTTCCTCTAGAGAACCCTGACTAATACACAATCTATCTCAATTAACAAATAGCCCAAATAATGCAACCAAGAGAAAAATATGTGGTATATTTGTAAGTTGTTGTTTTTACTTCACTATATTTCCAAAGTTTTTTTTTCCTTTACCCCTTTAAAAAAAGAATTTATTTTGTTCATATCATTCTCACATGAGAATTGGCTTACCCTCATTTACTGTTACAACATAAGTAATCACAAAACTGTAAAATCCTTTGCATTTATTTTTAATGACTTATGCTTTTACTTCCAACACTTCTAACTTTAAGTAGTCCATAGCTTTCCAATTTCACATATCTTCCTATATCCACACATATTATCAAATTCCTTTTAAAAGGTATTTGGAGAAAAATGAAAGGTAAATTTTCCTTTTCATAAAGTTCAGTATTGGATTTTGTAAAGTGTAATAAATGTCTCACCACTCTGTGATTGAATGTATCAAACATAAAGTTAAAAAGCAATCAACATGGGTTGAAGTGGTGGTTTGGCAGTTACGGGAGCTTGCCTGGCATGCACAAGTACCCGAGTTCAAACCCCAGCACCATGTATGCAATAAAGTGTTCCAGGAATGAAAGTCATATGAAAAACTAAATGAAGATTGCTTTTCTCTCTCTTTTTCTCACTGTCCTCTCTTTCTTTAAAAAAAACTAAAAGCAACCAACAGAGGGATATCTTTATAGATCTGTAGAAGCTAAATTGGGTTGTTTGTTATTACTATGGAAGTAAAAAGAATCTGCAGAAAAAGTAGAAACTAGCTCAGAAAAACAAACCAAAGATATCATGCAAAGACACAACTTTTTAAAAATGTATACTCTTCCAAATTCTTTGCTATAAATACGTGAATACTTGCTTGCATATGTATACTCAGTTATATCGTTATTTGGATTGACAGTTTAATATTTAATAACAATGACAATTATTTATAAACTGTTTAAATACTGCCTGCTCCTGAACACATTTCAGGTGATGAGCCACATGAACAGTATATTCAAAGCACTGAATGGCAAATAAAAAGCAAAAGGGCATATTCTCTGATTACCTCAAATGTCTCTAACCTTACAGCAGGGCTGGGGTGGGCTGCCCACCACAGCTTTACAGATATTTTAATCAGCTTTTCACTCCTGTAACTAAAAGACCTGACAAGAACAATTTTAGGAGGAAAAGTTTATTTAGGGGCTCACAGTTTTGGAGGTCTTAGTCCATAGCAGGCCTTCTCCACTCCTCAGGGCTAGAGGTAAGCAGAGCATCATGGTGGAAAAGTGTGGTACAGGGAAGCAGTTCACATGATGGCCAGGGAGCAGAGAGAGAAACTCCAGCAAAACACAAAATGTATACCCCAAAGTCCAGCCCCCAATGACCCACCTCCACCAATCACACCCTGCCTGCCTTCAGCTACCAATCAGTGAATCCCTATCTGAGGATTAACTCACTGATTGGGTTAAAACTCTCATAACCCAATCATTTCACCTTTAACCCTTCCTTCCCGCAATGCCTCCCACACAGGAGCTTTTGGGGGAACATCTCACATCAAAACCATCACAACAGTTAAATCTCTGGAGGTAATCACCTCCTTGAAAGACATTATTTCATAATTTTAGAGCGTTTGGCTCAATAGAAAAGCAAGTATGGAAGAAGTATTTCTTTACTGACCATGAACAAATGATTGGGAAGAAGAAAATGAGTTTAAACATGAAGCAAAGCAGATTTGTGGTAAATACAAAGAAGGTGAATCAACAGCTTTCTTAAGACAGTACATTTTTATTTTGTATTATTTTTGCTTCTATTTGTTTTTATTCAGTGTATTATAACTTATACAGGAAATTGGGGTGCATGTGATATATTCACACACACAGCAAAACTTGGTTGTTTTAATTCCTCATCTCCTCCCCTTTCTCTCTTACATTCCATCCTGTTCCTGTGCCCTACTATCTGAGATCCCCTTTTATTCCTGTTTCTATCTTCCAGATATACGAGAAAGCATTTGACCCTTGACTTTCTGAATTTGGCTTACTTCATTCAGGATGATGTTATCCAATTTCATTCATTTGCCTACAAATGACATAATTTCATTTTTCTTAATGTATTTATACTATATTTTTTATCCATTCTTCTGTGGGCAAGTATCTAGGCTGGTTCCATAAACATTGGCTATTGTGAGTTGCACTACTATAAACACTTGAATGTGGGTATTACTGTACTATGTTCATTTCAGGTCTTTTGGATAAATATCAAGGAATAGAATAGATAGGTTTTGTGGTTGTTCTATTACCAGTCTTTTGAGGAAACTTCATACTGATTTCCAAAGTGGTTATACAAATTTGCAGTCCTACCAATAACAAAAGCATTCCTTTCTCTCCAGTGTGTTTATTATTTATATTCTTTTTTATTATTTATATTCTTGATGATTGTCCTTTCAATCTGGGGTAAGATGAAATTTCAGTGTGGTTCTGATTTCCATTTCCCTGAGTGCTAAGGATGTTGAACATATTTTCATAGATTTGTTGGCCATTTGTATTTCTTCTTTTGAGAAAAGTCTGTTTAGTTCATTTGCCCATTTATTTATTGGGATATTTGGTTTTTTTTTTTTTGGTATTAAGTTTCTTGAATTCTTTATTTATACCGGTTATTAGTCCTCTGTCAGAAGTGTAGCTGGCAAATATTTTCTTCTTATTTTATTTTGAAGACAGGGTCTTTAAATAATTCTAATTCTAATTCTTTGGCTCGAGCCATCTGCTTCAGTCTTCCAAGTAGCTGGGACTATCGGGACATGCCACCATGCACAGATGAGAAAATCATTTTAAAGTTGCTGCAACAGTGTGGGGCTTAACCAGATGTGATTCAACAATGTTATTATACCTCACATTTGGATACTATTTGATAATGAGCATTTAAAATTTTTTATTTTTATGTAACTCTGTGCCATATGTAGCAATGAAGGTATTTAAGTCAGGAATAACCATTTACATTTCAGCTGTATCCAAAGCATGTCAAGATCTTTCCTTTCGTGTTTTGAAAATATTGCTGCTTATTACTGAGTGAGGGACAGCTGAGAATTGAGCATTACTGAGTTACATGGCCACAGACATCAGTGCTGCTTTAGGTTCACGTGTTCCCCCCCACAGATGCTAAAGCCCACTAGCTGATTTATATGATGCACCTATCCACAAGCTGTATAAAATATTATTAGAAAGACATTATTTGTTGTGAAAAACCACAACAGAACCCCAATAGATATTTTTACTAATTATTGTATATGTGCATGTGTGCATATTGTATATAATGTAATATTCAGAGAAAAGGACCGGAAGGTGGCTATGAGGAGGCCTGAGAGGAAGAAAGAAAAAAAAGGAGTTAAGAAACAAAACATGTACCTCTAAGGCTTGCCATGCATTTGATTGTGTTCACCTCTAACAAAGAACACATTCTGACCTTGAGTTTAGTTCACTTCAATCAGTACCAGCAATTTCTAGTTGTCCCTAAAGACAAGACAACTATAATTTTTCACACTTTTCCTCTCTCAGGAATGGGGCTACGTGGAGGGAGCTTTATTTTTTAAGAATCGATATTTAGAGGGCACTTTCATTTAAAAGAAGTGGAGATCAACTGAAGCCAAATATGCCTGATGTGCAACTCTTTTCCCTATGGGACATGTTATGGTTTCAAAACAAATACATTCTTTTCCCTTGGAATAAGCAACCTTTACTTGTGGGAAAACAGCCCAAGGTGAAGACAGTTATGTGTGGCCTTTGGAAATGAGACAGTTCTATAACTGACTTGAAAAATTCCGTTTGGGTTATTTGTTCTAATTCAGCATCCCAACTCCATCATTATCTACTTACAGACAATACAAGTGTAAATACATCTGTTGCTTATTTATGGAGGCTACATTTGAAATAAAGAAGCACAGAAGGTTTGCCATGATGATGTTCTGGGGCACAGAGTCTATTTTTTAAAAAAAGTCTTCACTGAAGGTCATAAAATGTTCTTGATCTCATTTAAACTGGTCAGAAATGATTTTTTCACCCTCTGAAATCTTTCTCCCCCCAGCCCTTGCCTTTAGGAAATGCTTCTCTCTCCTTTTCTATCAATGTGCACACTCTGTCATCTGCTCCCCCTCCCCCATCAGTCTTTCAGTTATTGATAGGGGGTTGAGTGGCAGGTGTGACCCGGGCTTCATCTTCTCTGCCTCCTTTACAGATGGGGCTTGTCAACCGCCTGACACATGTTATTTGTTGCTGCTGCAATACTGCAGTTTAAAAGCTCCATGGTTTTGCTGAAATTCTTTTATATTGGACTATTCTTTTTTTTAATATTTTGCTTTTGTTAAACAGAGATTGCATTATGTTAATTTCTATAGATTTATAAGTGGGTAACATTTTCCTAGACTTCAGTTAATTTCCTGAAATTATAAAAGTAATAGAAATCTATGCATTTTTTAAAATCATAAATGCATATAAAGTAGCAATATGATATGCATTTGTTCTTAAACCAGAATTACCCCCACATTGGCCATACCCCAGTCTCTTGATTCCTCTCTATGTCACCCCTACAAGGAATATAAATGCTTAGGTTGTGAATTTTCCAGAATTAAATTGATTTCACAAGTATTATTTGAATTCTCAGGGGGTTAATGCTACATTGTTGATCCCCCCCGCCCCCAGTATACCTCTATTGGTAACAAATTTGACAAAGTAAAATGTTGAATTTCATACCTCTACTTCAAATGCCCTTAGTCAGAGATAAATGTAGTAAATTTTCATTTGTTTTAGAATAAACACACTAGTATGCTCTTTTTGAACCCTGATTTGTTAGCTTATCTTTTTTTAAAAAGAGAGAGAGGGACAGTGTGAGAGAGAGAAGGAGGAAAAGAAAGAATCAATGTTATTTCATTTTTCATATGGTTTTCGTTGCTTTGACACTTAGTTGTGTATGTGGTGCTGGGGTTTGAACCTGGGTCCTCGCACCACTGGCTACTGCACCAGCCCCTGTAAGCCTATCTTCTATTACTGGACATGAATTTATGTGTGTGAATAAATTAAATATAAATTCTTAGACGTTGAATAGCAGTGCCAAAGTGCACTTAAAAATTTGAAAATTATTGATAGCTGGCTTCCTATTCCTAATTTATACTCTGAAAATTTAATGAAAGGGATGCTTTTCCATTTCCTAACAAATAAGGAAACAAACTTTGTCAACTGGTAGATGAAACTAGCATTTTGTGATTTTAATTTGCATTTTCTTACTTTTTAATTATATTAAAAATCTTTAATGCATTTATTGAGTACATATATTTTTCCACGTACAATACATTTTTATAACTTTTTTTTATTTTTCTATTTTATTTTTGGTCTTTTCTTTTCTTTTTCTTTTTTCTGGGGAAATGGTGGTACCAGGAATTGAACCCAGGGCCTTGCACAAGCCTTCTGTCCTCTGAGCTACATCTCCAGCCCAATTTTTGGTCAAGTTCTAAGTGATTTGTGAGACCTCCCTTTGTACTAGGGATTAGACTTCTCTGTTATTTTATTGTTAAAATTGTTATTTTTAAGAGATTTTGTGTATGGCTATTCGTGGGATCAAGTTTTAAAGATTTCTACATGGGTAAATCTTCCTTTATAGTTTACGGGTTTTGAGTCACACCTTAAAGGTTTCCCCAATTCCAGAAGTAGAACTTTGGAACACTATTGATCTGTGTTCTCTAGCGGCCTGCTTTCTCGTTTCCCTCCCTCCATTTTTAGTTGCTTCCTTCTAACATTTAAATATTTGTCTCATCCAGAATTTATATAGCTAAGAAATAAAGGATTCATGTTTTTCATTAAATGTCTATCCAGCTGTCCTACTCAATTTATTAAATTATCCATCTTTTCCCCATTTCTTTAAAAGAACACAATATCAAATTTTTAGATAAATACTTTGGCCTGAACATTTAAAAATGAATTTCTGTCTTAGCATTGGCTGCTATAACATAATTCCACAGCCTGGGTGGCTTAAACCCCAGAAATGTATTTCCCACAGGTCTGGAAGCCTGGGTCCAGGGTTGCAGCATGCTTGCCTTTTGGTGAGAGCTGGTTTTTTTTGGTAGTAGATGGCTGCCTTCTCACTGTGCCATCACATGGTAGAGAAAAGAAACTCTGGCCCCTTTCTCTTCTTATAAGCACAATAATTCCATCAGATGACCATCACCACTATGACCTCATCTAAAGCTGATAATCTCCCAAAGTTACCACCTCCAAATACCATCACATATGAATTTGGAGGGGGGGATGCATTCAGTACATAACAGTTCTTGAGAAACATTAAATAAAGCTTCCAGATTATATTCAAGCAGAATGGACTTATTTCATTCCTTCAAAATCTGTTTAGAACATACCCTATTCTAATCAAGATGCTTCAAAGATGAATGGGCCAGGTCCCTCTGACAAGTAGCTTCTATTCATTGTAGCAACAGGGATATAAACCTGCTCCTGAAACACAGTGTGTTAACAACCATAATAGAGCTGTGCAGTCATTCAACAACCCACTCACCAAGGTGCCATGGTGAGGGACACATGGTGCTTTGTCTGGGGTGCCAAGGCAGCTCTCCCAGGGCAATAAGTCTTGGTTGAGCTTTGGGGAATATGGAAGAGAATCCTCCTAGGCTGTGTCCCAGGCTAATGACCTAAGGTAAATTTGCTTGTACCCTGACTTATGATAATTCTGACAATTAAATAAATTTCGCATGTTAGCACTTCAGGAGATAGGAAGGATTGTTACAAAATCCAGTAGTTACTAAAAGTTCAGATATGCCTGGGCAGAAAAGATTTCTATTACATGTGAGTTAAAAATGAAACTTGGAGGACTTTTGAATTTCCCAATGGGGAATTATTACTCCTTTTCAAAGGTTTTCTAATTAAGAATAAAAAATTATTTCTAGGAATAACGATGAAGAATCAAGGAATTAATTTTGTTCTATAGGGTATGATAGAGCCCTATTATATCTGAGAAACTTATAAACCATATAAATATTGTATCTGGGTCAACGAGCAGCTGTTCAAACATTTCTATGGTATTTGCTGTTTACTCTGATTGTCTTGGATAATAGTTACTAGGCAACGGGACATTTGCTCCTTTGTGCATGGTGGCCATTAGTTAAGTTGTTATATAACACTCTGAGGCCCCTTACCAGTTGCTGAGACCAGCTGAAATGAACAGAGTTGTTCAAGGAGGCATGGAATTGATCAACAGCAGAGCACGTGAGGGAAAACACGCTGTGTGCTCCAATACCTGCACGAATATGTTAGTGATGTTACTCCTGCACACTGAATGAGATAATTTATGGCATATTTGAGGGAAATAACCTGTATATTCTTAAAGCTGAATATGCATCTTACTTATGTCTGCAAATATCTGGGGAAAGTAATGTGTGAATGTCCTAGAAACTACAGTTCTCTGCTTTATATGTATGAAGCTGATATCCAGAAAAAAACCTGTCAGGGCACAAGATGGTTCCTTTTTAAAAAATCTTTTTATTGAAAATAAGATTTAAAACATTCAACATCACAATTCTTCAGCTTAACGAATTTCACATGCAGAATACACCTTTGTAACTGGCCTTCAGCTCAAGAAACAAAATGTTACCACTAAGGGGACAGCTTCGACTATATGGGGAGGGGGAGTAGAGAGGATAGAATGGGTGAAGGTAAGGATGCTCAGTCACGAGGAGAGCCTTTGCATTTCTTCTCCTTGAGACAGAGATGCTTGCAATATTTATAAAGCAGCATAGCCAGTGAAAGCTGCAGCACTGAGCACTGTCCTTGGAGCACATACGTGGACACGGCTTAGCAACTTACAATCAGTGGCTCTGTGTGACCCAGACACAACTTGAGCACATCAAAGTGGTCTGAGCAGGCTTCACAATTAATACTGCAGTCAATGACAATTCAAGAAGTGACTGGCTCAAAGTGAATACTGACTCCTATGCCTGGAATGTTGAAGCAGATCAGGGGCAGAGCAGGATGAGATCAGCAAAAGGAGAATCCATGAGGCCCCTCCCTAAAGAGACTTATAGGGTCCTAGAAGGGAGGAATGGCTAGTCTGTCAAACAAAGCAAAATGAAAACTCATCCATCCTCTCTATAACTATAGTTCATGTACATAGTTTTTGCTTGCTGTGTTTATAGACACTGGTCATTTTATAATATGAGCTATGCAATGGTCATTTTATAATATGAGTTGTTCTTTTAGTAGACATTTTATTTTCAGACTTTCAAAAGCAACATAAAAGTCATTTTTGTGTTAAAAGCACAATTTCTAGCATTGCTTGGAAGCTATGCAGGCCTGCCCATCAGGTACCTTTGGTAAGAATATGGAAATGAAATGTGGACAAATAAAGGAAGCATTGTGAGAGGGGGGAGGGTATACGAAGAACTCCTAGGAGTCTGGTGATGGGGAAGATAGGGGAACCATTCCAGAAGCCGATGTTATTCCTACACTAGATACCCATTTAACACATGAGTTCTTCTGGGGGAAACTGCATTAGATGAAACCCATAGTAGCTTATCTATGCGTTAGCATTACCCCTGGTTATCAAAGTTTATACACATTGATTGCTACAGTTTTGACAATGTTTCCCCCTCATCTGTATCCTGTATCGCAATATACTTCTAATAAA
>PVKS010042311.1:0-15511 GCA_004027875.1 Aplodontia rufa
AAGATACATAACAAATTATATAAAAAGTATTCTGTTTTCAGATTAGGTTAACTGACGTACAATGTGCTTTTTAAGTTTTTATGATCTCTACTTATAGCATATATAAGCGTTTCTGTCTGTGAATACAATTCATTTGTATCCAAATTATTCTCCCATTTAACATACAGCAATTTCCATCCGAATTGATTTATCATTTTTCAAACACCATATTTATATTTTAATTTATAAAGAAAACCAATATGATACGTTGATGTTGGCATATGTATGTATTCCACTAAAAATTTATATAGAATGCAAAAGAAATATTTCCATTCACTTCAGAATGACTGTCACATCTTTGATAAGAAAAGAAATCAAACCGTATGCTGGCAACTTGTGTCATGGAAACAGTCCATGTTTTCATCCAGAGTCACATGAAGAGATGGCACAGACAGCTGCAGACTCACTCCACAGCTGAGAAGAACCTTCTACAGACTCCCAAAGAGGCCTCTGCCTGCTGTCCATGGGGTAATGGCTGATCTCTGACCCTTCCCGACAGCAGGCACTCTTGTCATGGGCCTATGCAACAAGTCAAATTGGGTTATTATTACTCTGCAGACAACGGGCTGTAATTACATATTCAAGTCCCAGAGTCTGGTAGGAGGAAGATGATTGTTGCTGCAAATGAATAAGGAAAAGTCAAAAAGTCAAAAGACAAACCGCTTTTTGATACTTCTCTCCAATGCATGGCTGCACTGTGCACTCCCCAAAGAGGAGACTGAATTGATCACACTGCAGAGCAGACATTCTCATTCAGAACACATAAAGCCATCCCTCTCGGTATACCAAAGGCTACGTGACCAATAAATGAAAAAAAAAAACACCAACTTTAGTTCCCAACGTTCATCTTCAGATGCTGTTTTCCGTTACTGATTCATTTTAATTAGACAGAAATTGGAAAAAAAGATAGGAAGTAAAAAGAGGGAGATCAGAAGAGACTAGAAGACATAGGACATGGCCATGTTTTAAAAATGTTTTCTCAGGGCAACTAGCTTGTTTTCTCTATCTAAAGTCTAGGAATTTTTCATTATGGTAGGGCACTGTTAGTCTGGGTGAATATTTCCAAAATTCTATTTTTAAATATGTAAAATATTTTGCACCAGAAACTGAATGGATTGAAGAGCTTAGAAAGTCCCAGCTTAGAAGTTGGCCTGTCCTTGTTGTCTTTGAGATTGTCTACAAAATTCTACAGCGCCTGTTGCCCTATCCAAAGTTGGAGATTACCATATATTTTACAGTTTTATCAGGGATGAGATAACATGTTTCTTTACTAAATTTCTGACATTTGATTTTGCTCTGCAACTGCTTAAACACCTGTGAGGATGAACTCTCACTTCATGATGAGGTGGCCATGGCCACTGCCATTTTGAAATAGCTATGGCAACTAAAAGTATCTTTTCCATGTTAAAACAAAATACTTTAGTAATTATCCATTCACCCTAACCTTGTATTTTGTATACTAGTCTTTAGACACAATCTACTTCATGTTTAAAAGCATTTATGAAGTGGGGCTGGAGTGGTGGCTCAGCGGTTATGGAGGTTGCCTGGCATGCATGAGTACACAAGTTCAAACCCCAACACCAAAACAAGTTCAAACCCCAACACCAAAGTCTCGGAGCAACGAAAGCCATATGAAAAACTAAATAAAAATTGTTTCTCTCTTTCTCACTGTCCCTTTCTCTTAGAACAAAACAAAACAAAAAACAAACAAAAAAACTATGAAGTTCCTTTCACACTACCCCGCTACATAGCAAACATTCTTAGTTTTTAGTTTTTTTTTTCCTGTCACTTGATTTCAACTCTTTTAGCAATTTCATATGGACATTGCTGCTATGATTGCTTTAAAGTACCTAGAACTTAAAAACAGTATTCTAGAGGTGTTGTGATCCATGCAGTCAGGAACCATGTCCTTTGTTGTTTTATTCTGTTCATGAATTTGTGGTTACAGAAGTTCTCCAAGCACCCACGTCAAAGTGTTTTATCTCTTGGAGTTTACCGTAAGCTAAAGCCTCCAAGGTTTTTTCATACATGCTACCTGTGTATTATTTCTTTTATATGTTATTACTTTGCTGTCTTAGTCCCTTAGTTCTTACATTTATTGTCATTAAATTTCATCTTGTTCATTTCAGAGTGATATTATGAATTTTAATATCATTCTAAGCCATAATTTAGGCATTTAAAGTATTTGCACCCAAAAAAAATCTTAATGGAATAAGTGAAACTATCATATATATAACTGATCCATAGTTTCATACTAATGTCTGAAATAAAAATTATATGATTATATATCACTGGAGCATGTTCAATCTAAAAACAATGTTCATCTTACTAAGCAGATTCAAGGTCAATTTTAGAGAATCTTCTGCATCCATGATATTAATCCACTGGTCAAAAATCAAACAACTTTTCTTCCCATATTGGCATCTCTATTTGCTTGTTGAGTGATCTTGGAAGAGTTAACTTACTCTCTAACATGTAGCTTCCTTGCTTGTAAAATGACAATATATTTCTCATAGATCGCATTAAATATGAAGTAAGATAATACATATGTTTAGGAGTATGTAGTAAGTGCTCAATAAATGATAGCTACTAGATTATTATATATGAACACCCCCTGAATAAAGTTATTCACCTCTTTTCAAATATATTTAATGTCTTAAGTTTGGTCCAAATTTTTTGAGTCTCTTTTACTAAAATTTCTTAAGAAAGCATCAAATGTTCTGTTAATGCCTATACACATTTGTCATTTAAATCCTATACATTCCTGGTCCTTCAGTCAGGTAAGCCCATGAAAGATGGACAAGTTTAGTCTGAAATTATTGTCATACAGAATCCATATGATACCCTAAGTAATTATTCCTTAAATATTCAGTGTTTAAATATCCACACTAGAATTTTGCCTGAGAATAATGTCCAGTTCATATGTTTGATATAAATGTCCTTACAAAATGTTTTAGTTCAAACATTTTTTCCTAAATATTTCTGTGTATAGCTTTTCAACCAAATATCTTTGAAACTTGTTTTTAATGACAATAAATGGAAAAGACAAAATTTAATCTTAATCGTCTATATAATATATAATATATATATTATATATATAATATATATTATATATTGTTCAATTTCTGGTGAAATTTTTTGATAACTTCCTACAAAATTATATTTCAACAGAAATTTCTAGAAATCAGAGTGTGTGTCTAATGTTGATGAATATGCAAACTAGAAGAATTAATTCATATACTGATTTCAATGCAGTCAATTAATTCCCAAAGGAGTAAGTTTTAAGATTCAAGGACATTTGAGGCTACAAATTCAGGTAATTATAGAAGCATTTTATATATTTCTCATCTGCCAACAAACCTCAAAAAACCTAAAGAAATATTAATGTCATATACTCAGAAAGTTTGAGTTTAGCCACTTTCAATTAACTTTAATATTATTTCATCTTGAAGTCATTATTTCTCACATACTAAGTGAAATGAGATGTTTGGGTAAAACAGAATTGAAATAAATATTAATATTAATGACAAATTAATAATTATTATGTAATTATTAAGTTTCTTCTAGCTCCATATTTTTTTTGTCTTTGATTGTAACTTTCATGTACAAAATTACTCAAATTCATTCAACACAAGTTAACCAATGTCTTTCACCTTGTCCAAGATTGATAATGCATCATTGCCTGAGTACTTATCAAGGTATACAAATATATCAAGGTAGATAATAACATTAATTGAGAATAAAAAACAAAAGGAAAAAATGATTTCTTGATAGCAAAGTATTCCTCCATCAATCTCCAATGCTCTGCTCTCATGACATTTTACATTTCAGAAAATAAAGTTCAATACTGTCTCCCACCCTGATCTTGTCTATGTTCTAGACACTATTTCTACCACTAATTGGTGTTTATATGAGTATGGCATCATTCCATGAAGATCTGGATCAAATTAAAATTGGACTAATTGTCTTGACTTTAACAATTGAACAGAAAAGGGGGACGCAGTCAAGTTACAGAATCTGCAGCTCTGATTGTTACTGACTGTTCTTTATGGAGGATAATGACCTCTCACTCTCGGTGAAGGAGAAACTAGTCCATTCTACTGTTTATTTGATCTAAAACAAACTTCAACTGAGCAGTCTACGGAAACCTGAAATCGCTCAAGACCATGTACTTGACAGTAGCCTACAGGGTTCATTGTCTTTTAGAACTCTTGCAAATGTCTTTAAATTAGAAGTTAAGAGAGAACAGAAGCAGTCCTTCCTGTCTGATTTACATGACATCAATATTTTACAGTCAAGTTGGAACAAGTCAGTTATATATCCATTGAAGTTCTTACAATCCAGTCACCTGAAAAATATTGCAGAAATGAAAAGCAAGAATGAAACAAAAACAACAACCAATAACCAGACTTTCTTAAAGCATTGAAGATTGCCCAGCAGCTGTTTGGCCATGCCCTAGTCAAAGGTCAGGAGAAAACTTAGTAATTATCACATATGTAGCCTTACCTACAGTTCATCTGCCAAAATGCATGTTTCTTCTCAATACTAAGATGAAATATTGGGCAAATAAAAATGTAAAGAAATAACTAAAACTGGTTGATCCACTAATACCATAAATAATTAGGGGAATCACAAAATGAATGTTGAAGATAGACCAAATTTTCATTTAATCGTTCATATTCATTTAAACATATTTTTATGGAACATTTACTCTGTAACGTGTGATGTGAGCCTAGTCCTTAAAAGTTTACAGTTGAGGGGCTGGAGCTGTGGCTCAGAGATTACAGCGCTTGCTTGGCATGCATGAGGACTCAGATTCGAACCCCAGCACCACATACACAACGAAGTGTCAGAACAATGAAAACCAGATGGAAAACTAAATAAAATTGATTCTCTTTCTCTCTCTCTCACTGTCCCTCTCTCTTTGAAAACAAAACATCTGCAATTGAATCAGAGCTTCATGTCTCCTGTGGAATATCAAAATTAATATCAACACGTTGCTATAAATTAGAGAGCAGTGATGTAGATGAGGCCTTTTTGGTGGCAAGAATCAGAGTCTTGCTCCTGGTACGTTAGAAGGAACAGAAAACATTATAATGATCCAGTGAAATCTCTGAGACCTTAGGGGCAGGGATGTAGCCATGGCAGGTGAAGAGCTGGATCTGGGAGGTTTGGAGAGAAAAAGGGCTATTCTCAAGAATTCAAACCTAGTTTGTCAGTGACTGAATTTCCTCTTGTGGAGTTTAGAAGGTAAATCTGACTGGATTTTTACTGATACTCCATATGATTGCAGAAACCAGACAGAGATTAACAAAAATGGGTCCTCGGGGCAATAGAAAATGAATCGGCTTTGCCTAATAAAAGATTATACTCCTTTCAGTAGATTAATTTTATTGCCTGACAGCTGAATATGTGCACTCTACCCAACAGAACTGAGACTTCCAAGCTGCAATAAAACTAAATAAGCATTGTTACAAACATAACAAAGCAAGACCCAATAACATTTTATTCATCCTCAAAGTTAAATCACATGTGCTTGGGAAGAATCCTCCTTTTCTTCCATACTATAGAAAATGGCAGCCCTTTGCTAAGGTATCTCTTACAACTTAAACATTCGCTTTTCTTTTCTGCTGCCAAACACAGAGCTGAAGCTTCTGCAGTATTTTATTTATTTACATGGCATTTGCTTGATGCACCCTGAGTAATAATACATACTAACAGAGACAGGTGAGAATTCTGTATCATCTTTTCCCCAGGGCAAACCGGGAACAATTCTAA
Organism: Aplodontia rufa; assembly: GCA_004027875.1. Classification (NCBI taxonomy): domain Eukaryota; kingdom Metazoa; phylum Chordata; class Mammalia; order Rodentia; family Aplodontiidae; genus Aplodontia; species Aplodontia rufa. The sequence continues at coordinate 5,818 of PVKS010042311.1, forward strand.
CAACAACAAAAAAAAATCTGCAGAACAGGACATTAAATAACAGGGAATAAAATGGAGAAACAGTTTCCAAGCACAATCCTGAAAAATTGCAGAACAGAACAATATTCAACTCAAAGTGAGGTTTAGCATTGTTAATTTTCAACTTATATAGTAGGTTTTAGCTTCATTATTTGATTCTTTCCCACTAGTTGGTTAACTTCCAAATCTTATGCTATCAACCAATGAACTAAACGCATGAAACCCAGAGAGGTGTCCTCCATAATTGACTTTAGCTTTCCCTGTGTCCCTAATGATCCCATCTCATGTTTGCTAAAGATTCATCCTAAAAGATATCAGTTTAACAAAACATTAGTATGTAACATAATTGTAGAAAAGCAGGGCAATTGTTTCACTGTAATATTTTTAAAATTTCCTTTAAAACCATATTTTTTTTCCTCAAAGCCTCTTTCCAATCCAAGCTTCTCTACTTCTTAACTCTGTTTCTGTCTGTCCAACACACACACACACACACACACACACACTGTAACTTTTCTGTTGTCTTGAGAAATTTAGTTTTGACTCTTAGTTTGCAAACTCCAACAGGTTTAAAAAAGGAAAGGAAATCAGAAGTTAGGTGTTCCTTTCCTCTTTAAAAGGCATGTCATCTATTGTTTCTTAAGACTGCCTCTTGGGGGTTTCTATCTCAGACTTCATCAAAGTCTTTCTTCAAAACAAAGAAAACTCTTTTATAGGATCCAGGGAATTGGGGAATATGAAGATGTTCTATTGGTAAGAAAATTAAAAAAATAGACTATCATTTTTAGACCTATAATTTAACCAGCCTCAGAATTAACTTTCAAGATTTGCTCTACGTAAGCATAGAGATCCTGAAGTAAAAATAGTAGTAGTATAAGCTACTACTTCATTATGTGTTGAGCATCAAGCTACTTCACTCATTTATGTAATATAAGGGTCAACAAAGTCAAACCACAGGACACATCTGGCCCATTTCCCATTTATGTATGGCCCACAAGCCAAGAACTCCTTTAACATTTTTAAACAGCTACATTTTGAGTGGTTATATAGGAGTCTACACAGTAGCCTTCATTCTGCCTCTTGGCCCACTGCTCATCTAATAAAGAAATATCTATAATCTATTTTCTTGCCTTTCTCTTTTCTTATAGAGTTGATTAAAAAGCACATTTCTATTCACTTCATAAGAAATTCATTATGAAATACAAATCATCCTCAAAAATGATGGTGATTCTGGGCTGCTTGTGTTCAAATCCCAACTCTGTGACTCTTGGAGACTAAATAAATCCTTCTGTTTCCCTAGATGCATAATGGGTGGTGGGGGCAGTAGTCACCATAGAGACTACAGATGTAAAGCTCTCAAAATCATATATGGCATTCACTGTACCATGCCTCCTGATAGCATATAGCTTTGATTCTAGAGCAAAATAAAACATGAACAGAATTTCCATTTTGTGTTACATTTTAATTACATTTTTCTAAGACATAAAAATGTGTGTGGTACTCTAAAATACCTCACAATGCTCAATATAAGCTCTGAAAAGTTATTGCTTTAAGTCAAAGTGGAACCCAGGGGGTAGCTGCAGGACTGGCAACAGCTGGACACAGATGGGAGACGCAGTCCTCAGTAAGCAAACACTCAGTAAGCAGCAGAGGAAATCATAAGCAACAGAGAAGTGTTTTCAAGTAAGAGAGTTAACCTGTGGAATGGAATTGAGAATGGGCCTCCAGGACTATTTTTTAGGTGAGGCAAAAAATTTTCTTTAATGATACCATTAAAGAAAATGATCTTATAGGTAGAGACAGGTAATGTGACCTTGAATATTAGTAACTAAGCTGGAATCTAATTTCTATAAACAAGCAAAAACTATGTTTTCCGGAACAAGTTTGAGATCTAGTTTCCAACACCAGATGATAATGGATTATAACAAGAGTTCCTGAGTTCGCAATTGAAGACCAGACCCTCTGACCTTATTCCGCAACAAGGTTAAGGTCAGTCTTAGAAACCTGAATGGAGCTGAAACCTCAACTGACAATTAGCCACAACTATGGTAAGAGGCACATGCAGTGTTAGGAAGCGGACCGGGTCTGGCAGTGGAAACTCAGATGAAACAGTAATTATAATTATAAAATTCTTGTTGGGGAATGGGAACGATGGTGTTGAACAAGCAGTCTTCAAAAACGAGTGAAATTGAGATCAGCAGGGACGGAAAGGGCATTCCAGGTGGAATGACTACCACAGCAATGAAATGATGAGTTGCTAAGGAATGACGAGTATTATTATGTGGTTGGGCAAAAAAATGGTGAACAGAATAAAACCCAGTAAAATTGATCTTTAATTTTCTACTTAGAATAGTCTGTATCTTTCTATGGATATATTTCATATGCCAAGTAGGTTTTTAGTCATTAAAATTTTATTAACCCAAAGTAAAGATTTTTTAAAGACTTTAAACTATGAAGATAAAACAAGCAAACACAATAATGATCATAAAATATGATGAATTTTTTAAGTAAAAATTTGAATTTATATATACATAGAAAGGTATCTGGAAGAAAATGCAAAGAACACCAAAGAAGGCAAGGAAATGGACCGTCCCTGAGCTTCCAGGAGGAATCGACACCTTCACCTGAGCTTGGGGACCTGAATTCAGACTTCCTTCTGACCTCTTGGGTCAAGAGTGTGGGCATTTTAAATTTTGCAATGCAATGCAAATTGTATAATGAAAGATTAGAATAAATTTCCAAAATTTCTAGCAGCTGCTACCCAACCTTGTACATCATTTATACCTATTTTGTCTTGTGGAATTGAATAGATACACTTCTGCCTAATAAGCCCCGCCTAACCTTTTTGTGATGATAACCGATCCTCCCAAAGGATTTGATTAAATAAAGCGTTTGCACAAACCCTCATTCTGACAAAATCTAAAAAATTTTCGCTTTACAATAACTATGGAAATAGTTTAAAAGATAATACTGTCTTAGAGGTTACCTAGCAAGGGAGAAGATTAGCACATTCTCAGTAGACTATGAACCAAAAAGTGGTGGTTATTATTCCTGTTTTCTATCTATAGAGTTCAGAAAATACATATGCATTTAGTAAGAACAAAATATTTCTGATGCTTTAAAAAGTTATAGCCTAAACTAGGAAAATAAAAGATAGCAGACCCAATATGTAATACCTAAGGGAGTGTCGAAATGTCAAAGGTGCAGGGCCAATTATTTTTTTTTTCTGGCTACACTGTGGGAACCTTCAGTCTTGATTCTTCTGAGTCCTAGAATCATAATCTTCAGGAAGAGATTCTAACCACACCTCTCATCCTAATCCCTGATCTTAGCTCAGGAAGCCAACAAGGTACAAATGTACATGCCAAGACAGTTTCCTGACCCCTCAGCAAGGCTTCACGTGGGATTGCTGTTCAGAAGGAGGAACACTATCTCCCTAGGTCTTCCTGATTGAACATATCTGACCAGATGTCCATATATCCCTGGTGGGGACCCATTCTCAAGGAGAACAAGTGTATTCTTCATTTTAATATCAAAGTGAAGTCCTTACCCAGGAATCAAAAAGAGAAATACACAGTGACATTCAGATGAGTGAAGGGGCTGGAGAGCATATTTAAAAAAGGCAAGAAAAATATCTGAAGGAGTCACAACAGCTAAAGAAGTACTTTGCTCTCAGGTAACTTTTCTCAAACAGGAAAATAAAGTTTATTTTCTATTTCTCCCAGAATTCCAAAAAGAACACTTACAATCTTCCTAACAATAAAAGAACTTATTGAACATCTCACTGCTCTGAGTCTTCCTTACAGACTTTGTGTCTGAAGCCCTAGGAAAAGAACAGAATCTATTCTTTAGTATCAGCCATGCCTTTAAACGAGGTGCTCTTCTAAAAATAAGGAACCACTGACATTTAAGTGTCGCCAAATGTCCTAAAAACGTACTCTGAATATTTGGGAGGCAAAGATGGTTGGGAGGGCTACACCTTCTCTTTGATGCAAACCATGTGTGCTTTTGAATAAGCCTAAATTTAAATTTTTCTTATTTATTTCTGTTTTGTCTAGGTCTTGTTTTGACTTGTTTTACTTTTGCAATGTTCTGCCTTGTTGCTTAGGGCTGGAGTGGGCGGCTCAGCAGTTGGAGCGCTTGCATGGCATGCGCGAAGACCCAGGTTCAAACCCCAGCACCACATATGCGATGAACTGTCAGAGAAACAAAGGCCAGATGAAAAAAATAAAATAAATCTGATCATCTCTCTCTCACTCTTTCACTCTCTTAAAAACAAAAAAAAAAAAAAAGAAAAGAAAAACTTGGTGCTCAATTGTTTTAGAATTTTCTAAAAATGCAACTGAATTTTTTAAGCTTAAAATCTCAAATCTGCAAAATTCCATGACTTGTTTTGTAACTCAACATTCAGAGTCATAGTTTTAAAAGCTATTTTTATGGTGTGGCCCTAAATATTATTATGCAAGCATACACAGGTACATGTATCTTCAACTTCTATTGTATTCTATTATATCATGTATGTATATATACACATATGTATATATATTGTGTATATGTATAAATATAAATATATACATTTTTAAATGGCTTTAGAGTTCCTTCAAAATATTTCTACAAAACAAGAGTTTTCATGATAAATATTACATCTTATTTATTTACTCAGATCAATATGAACAGTGTTTTATACATCTAGCTACATAATTAAAGAAATTTCAAAGAAATATGTATGTGTATCAACTCTATGCTTCGTGTGTGAACTCTATGATAATATTACCATTTTTTGCTTGGTAGTCTCCTAAATTCACATATGAAATTATTTAAAGCAATTTTGGCCTGTGTCAATATTTTTGGTAGCTGCTATTACTCCAAAGTAAAATATTAATGCCTCTTTTTATAAATTTTATTGAGTTTATTTTATAAGTATTCAGATTAGAACATTTTAACAGATTCTGCATGTTATTATACTACTTCATAATCATTTATTCTTGACACCAACATAGCAGGTGTTTGGCATATTGTGTTCTGAATTTTACCAACGTATAATGAATTTCCTGGCCTTTGAGGTATTTAATGGATATTTTCAGAGCTACTCTAATGACTAAGATGATAAATGGGTTTTAAATAACTTTAACTTTCTGTATCTCTCCAAATCTCCATAAAGATGACATATATCATTTCAAAAAATAAATATACATATTTAAATTCCAACTATTCATAGCAATAATCCAGATTTTCTTTCCAAAAGGTCTCTTATTATTAATAATGCCTTACAAATAAAATCTGACAACAGATTATTAAAACGTTTATTAAACAATAACACAAGTAGTTTTAGTCAAAGGAAAATTATCCAAAATAATTTCCTTCCCATTTGTGTAACACACCTATAAAATTGATATCTCTCTGTGTATGAACAAGAATTTTAATTTTGACCAAGTGGTTAACAAGCTGATATGGAATCAAAATTGCATGTTTGGAAGAACTCAAGATTTTACAAATCATGTGCAAAAACAATTATAATAAAACTTCATATATATGGGCAAGCAGCTTATATGTTGACCAAGATTTTGTTTGAAAGATTAAAAAAAGAAACCTTCATAATCTTTTAACCAAGTTCTCAGTGAATAAAAAAGTCAAAACTAATTGTTAGTTAGGAAAAGAACATCAGTAAAGCAAACATGAGCTTCCAAGTTTTAGAAACTAGGAGCCATATCTAAAACAGAGACAGAAATAAACATGTGATTTAAGCATACAGATGTAACAGTCATGAAACAAATAAAAAATTTCAAGAGGGTTTGATTCATCTTTTTGTGTGTACAATAATCTTCTGCAGAGACTGTTGAGACTTTGATAAAAAAAGAAAAACACAAGTTATTGTAATGATAATAATGGCTTTTCATTTTCTTGCTGGGAGAGAAAAACCTTAAGTGACTTGTCCCTGTCTCTTTGGGTAAGGAACCAATTCTGGAATGTCGGAAGAGCACAGCACAACATGCTAAGGAAATGTGGATGGAGCCGATGTTTCACCAGATCTGCTAAAAATATCTCTGTGCTAGGAATTCCGTTTTTATCAAACACCATGGGGCCAGTTTCTCATTCTACGAACACAAGCGTACTCTGTGGGAAACAGCCCCCCACTTTATATTTAAAACCTTTTTTGTGCTTTATCTGGAAATCGGAACAAAAAGTGCTGCTAAATTAAGAGGTACATGGCATCTTCTCTCCTGGAAATAGAGACTATAGCTAGTACATTTTGAAGAAAACCAAATAGTCACACAGGAGAAGTTTATTTATATTCTCCTGGAAGAAAGAGGAAATAATTCCAAAACTGAATACTTTGCAGGAGAAACAAGTTGTACATTTTACCATAGGCAAATACAGATATTTGCAGAGGGAGAATTAGCATATAATTTAAATTGAAAGGAAATCTGAGTTGTGTTTGATAAAATAAGAGAGGGGTACTTTCCTGGGGCAGAAAAGTGGCTGCCTTATCAATTCTAAAGCTGTACTTTATAAAATTAAGTGAAATAATTTTGCATATAAGAGCATCCTCAGACTTAAGCCCAAAGCAGATCCATCAGCCCTCACAGATTTTTTGGTGATGAAATTAGCTGTGCTCAGATTTTCCTCCCACTGGTAACATCTGCAGTCGGCATGAATGGCCTGAGTGTGGTTTTCAACCCTTGATTCAATAGTGTCCCCCTTCCAAGTGGTAGCATAGAACACAGAAAAGCACATTCTTATTTGTTTGAAAGAATTTTAATTCTGAAACACATTTTGTAGTAATATTCCAAGAGATTGACTAAATTTGATTTCCTGATTGAAGGGGATCTGTTATTCATTATTAATGAGCCTGTCAAACACTAGAAAAAAATTATGCTTCATTGTAGGTCATTGTTTCTTTAAAAATACTAGAAAGTGGAGAAGAGTGACAATAACTTCATTGTATTGTCCACTGTTAGATTCTTGGCTCTTGGCTCAGTGCTTTCCATTCAGTCCTCTAAGTATCATCAAACCAGTGGCTTGGGAGCCTGAGGCAGGAGGACTGCCAGCCTCCGCAACTTAGCAAGGTCCGAAGCAACTTAGTGAGAACCCGTCTCAAAATTTCAAAATAAATAAATAAATAAAATTTTAAAGGACTGGGGATGTGGCTCAGTGGTTAAGCACCTCTGGGTTCAATACCTGACACCAAAAAAAAAAAATGAAAAATGTTCAGAATAAGTATCTTGAGCATAACCATTTAATTGATAAGGAAACTGGGGCAACTTGCCTAGAGTTAGGAATTCTGTAATGCAGTCCAGTTTCAAAAACCGATAATTTGATAAGAACATCTATGCTCTTTACCGCTGTGCCAGTCTGCCTATGACTTTCTACACGATGATTCCTAAATTTTCTACCTTGCTGATGAGATCTAATATTTGCTATAAAGCCAGAGTTGCTAATTTTCTTTTTCAAAATGCTTCCGTGAAGTAAGTGCATACCCAGAGTTTCTCTTCTCAGACTCTTCTTCTTCTTTCTCCTTTTCCTCTTTCTTCTTTTTCTTCAATTGGATGTGATTTTTTAAATTACCATGTTTAATCTGAAAACAAAGTCATGGAATGACCTATTGGAAACTCAAATTAATATTCACATTATTTTGACTTTTTCATATGTGGTTATTATTGTTTTGTCATAGAATTTTAGGGTTGTAAGCTCAGAATTTTGAGGCTGAAGAATGAGAAGAAAACCCCAAGTCCCTGCCTTTTCCAATTTGCTTCTCTCTCCTTACACCATTTACCTCTGCACAGATCAGAGTATTGAAAGGGTTTCTGATTGGTTCCAAAAGGGGACCCCTACATTTTTCTTATTCCCTAAATAGATTAAAAACTTTTGGGAAGGGACAAGCAGGGAAAAATATTGTTTTTGCAACTTTGCCTAAGTTTGCTGATGAGGGGTGGAAACGTTGTTCTTACAGCTAAAACTAGCAAGTGACTGTGGTTTCCCACCAAAAAAAGGGGTGGGGGAGAACTTTCGGTCAGTAATCACAATGAGCAAGTATCTAGTTGGACCACCATGGAAGATGAGTATACAATAGAATTGGATTTTTCCCTTAATTACTTAACTTTAGAGATGAGTTTAGTAGCATTTTGGTTACCCTAATGCGGTCATCTAAGAAATACTCCAATAAAAAACATACATTATTATTGTTTCCTTCAGCTGCAAAGTCAGAAAAGACTGGGAAAGAAAGAGAATATGTTTGAGCTCTAAAGTTAAGAATGTAAGGAAAAAAATTTTAAAAAGGAATGTAAGAAAGTGCCACAAATATTTCCCATTTTCAAAAGCTAGAATACTACCTAGTTTTCCTGGTGTTTCTGCTGTTTAAATTTAGCAGACAAAAGCCTTAGCAAGTATATAAATAGATAGTGCCCTTTCAGGCAAAAGAGGTGGACCTCACAGAGGATTTTCTTTTCCTCTGAAGTTAATCTATAGTTATTTTATTTAGCAACTGCAAAACAAATATTCCGGTATTTATCCTATTTGCTAGATTTTAAAACATTCAGTTCCACCATCCCCTCTTCCATGCCTCCTGTTCCAAACTATTAATGCCAGTTTTGATATCATGCCATATACACTGACTTTAAAGGAGGATAAATAGGGAGATCCTCAATGTACCTGTTTGTCGCACAGTCATGTGTACCTGCTGTGGTAATGTTCTGCTCAAATTCTTCCAAGTCTCCCCAGAGTACACCAGGTAGCCATAGTGACAGAAGACGCGACTGTCTTGAACACACCCAATCACTTCCTGATGGAAGCACATCCTCATTCATGTCTGGGGGATGGACTGATAGCCAGTAGGATCTTGTCTCCCCCTTGCCTCATCGTGGCAGGGGCTATATGACAGTAGCGGTAACTGAGCAAGGATGGGACATGGCTACAGCGTCCGGGGAGGGGAGGTGTGCTATTTCCACCCTCATGGACATCTATGCATGGCATATTATAGGGGTTTGCTGGCTTTTGAAAATATCAATATGCTCATTTCCTTTTCAAAGAGGAGGAGATTCTTCATTAACTTCCAAGAGTATGTTGAAAGTGTGGCCCTGATGGCATTGCACAGTTGTGGCAGCTTCTGTTAGGCATCTAGAGTCAAACCATAGAGATGGAAAAAGATAGATCTATTGTAGGACGCCTAAAAATTTTACTTTGGGATGTTTATGCACATTTTTAAAATTTCTTAATTTTAATTAATTTTCTAATGCTATCATTTTTCCCCATGCTCCAAACTAACACTGAGAAGCAAGATTTAAGAACACTATCCATGGGGCTGGCCCCGTGGCTCAGTGGTTTCGTGCTTGCCTGGCATGCGTGTGGTCGCAGGTTTGAACTGCAGCACCACGTACACAACAAAGGGTCAGAGCAAAAAAAGCCACACGAAACACTAAATAAAATTGATTCTCTCTTTCTTTCACTGTCTTTCTCTCTTTATTAAAAAAAAAAAAGAATGCTATCCATGCATCTGATTGTATGTAACTGCTAATATACATGTACCAAGCAAAAGTATTTGACAAGCTCTGGAGCAGGAAAGATGGATGGCACCTGCCTCAGGAGAGGATCACTTAGGGACATGTTGACATGTCTAACCAAGGGGCTGTAGTGGTGACTCGGTGGTTACAGCACTTGCCCAGCATGTGTGAATACACAGGTT
>PVKS010042312.1:0-15504 GCA_004027875.1 Aplodontia rufa
CCTCCACAGATGAGTGGAGACATTCGAACCTTGGTTCTCTAGGTTGTGCTGATTTCACTCAGCATAATTTCTTCCATAGCCATCCATTTACCTTCAAAGGCTGCAATAGCATTGTTTCTAATTGCTGTGTAAAATTCCATGGTATACATGTACCACAGTTTTTGGATCCATTCATCCAGTGAGGGACATCTGGGTTGTTTCCATAATTTAGCTATTGTAAATTGAGCTGCTGTGAACATAGATATTGCTGTGTCACTATAATGTGCTGATTCTAAATCCCCTGGAAAAATACCCAGGAGAGGAATAGCAGGATCGTATGGTGGGCTCATCCCTAGTTTTTTGAGGATTCTCCACACTGCTTTCCAGAGGAGCTGTACCAGTCTGCAGCTCCACCAACAGTGTGTTAGTGTGCCTATCTCTCCACAGCCCCTCCAGCATCTATTATTGTTTATTTTTCATTTTTGCCATTTTGACTGGCATAGATGATATCTCAATGTAGTTTTCATTTGCATTTCTCTGATTGCTACTGATTTGGAGCACTTTTTTTTTGAGACAGGCTCACTAAATTGCTTAAGCCTTGGTAAACTGTTGGCTTTGAATTTTCGATCCTCTTGCCTCAGGCTCCTGAGCTACTGGGATTACAGGCATCCACCTCCCCTCAAGGCCCTGCCCATAATTCTTGTAGTAGTGAAAAGGAGTTGCCAGGTGCAGTGGCTCAAACCTATAATCCCAGTGGTTTGGGAGGCTGAGTCAAGAGGATTGCAAATATATATATGAAAAAGCTGGGGATGTGGTTCAGTGGTTGAGCACCCCTGGGTCGAATCCCTGGTACAAAAAAAATTAAAAAGATATTAGAATTATGTGTACCTGAGAAGAGTTCAAGTTGAGGAGAAACCTGTGTAGTAAGGCAGAATTTCCAATGTTTTCATGTTGCTCTTTTAACTTGTTTTACAACCCACAGTTTATATATCGCTTCCTTTCTCTGAAATTAGTAGGGATTCTGTGTTCTCTCTGGCATCTCCCAAACAGGAATGTCATGTTAATCATAATTTAGCAAGAAGAGGGACTTTGTGTCACGTATTTTCTTTGCAAATTCTAACCTTCTCTTGGAGGTTGATACTACGCTGATAAATCCTACATTGAAAAGAAAAACTTAAAATATATAGTATTTCCCAAATATTTAACCACAAGAACCTTCTTGCCCTTTCCTTCTTACTGATTATCTGTTATCTTCTGGTAGGACAGCATTTTGCAAACACATGTTTAACATATGAATTGTACACTTCCTCATGCCTTGCAAGCCTGCTGCAAATTGGATGAGTTTCTCTATTCAGCTTGAACATTCTCTCTCCTTCACAGTGTGATGTGCTGGCATCCATTTACTCACTTAGCAGGTGCTCCAGCATTTCTCATGCCATTTTGCCTACCTGGTTACCCTTATTTTTAGGTACAGCTTCTGTTCCAAATCTTGTGTGAAGCCTTTACTGACTTCTCCCTTCTCTGACTGCCTATACTGTGTCTCCAGTACTGAACCAGATTAAAAACAAATGCTGTCCTCACAAACACATTACCATGAAGCATGGCTACATCCCATCAACATGCATTGTGGCTACATCCCATCAACATGCATTGTTGCTACCTCAGGCGTCCCCCCGAGGGTGGGCGGGACCAGGAGCCGATCAGGAGGGTGAGTGCCGTGGCCGAAATCCGGAACCCCCCTTTGCTGGAAATTCAATCCCTTCCCTCTCGGCCGGGGAAATTAGTCACTCGGCCGGGGAAATTAGTCAGCCACAGACTGTGGATGGCAGCTCAGAATCCGTTTATTACCAAGGCACATTGGTTTTTAAAGAGAGGGGAGACAGCCAAGGAACCAATAGTAATCCTTCTAAGGGAGTTACCAGGGGTTATGCAGATTTCAAGTACAAAAACAATTTAGGAACACCTGTGATTAGCACATTCCAACCCACCCTGATCTTATTTGTATCAAAATTAGCAAGCTTAACAAAGCACTACCTAGCAGCCCCTTTTGAAGGAACTTATACAAATAGTAACAAGATCACTCTAGGGCAGCTGATGAAATGGAGTGAAGGTCAGACCCCAACAATGCATTATTTCTTCTTAGTTCCTTTCAAGGGTATAAAAAAATTCACCAAATAGCCAGGGGCCATGGTGCATGCTGCTGTCCCAGCTCCTCAGGAGGTGGGAGGGTCTCCTGAGCTCAGGAGTTCAAGACCAGCCTGGGCAACATAGCAAGACAAGCATCTCAAAAAACAGACAAATAGGGGCTGAAGCCGGCTGGAGTGGTGGCTCAGAGGTTATGGTGCTTGGTGCTTGCCTGGCATGTGCGAGGATGCAGGTTCGAACCCCAGCACCATGTACACAACAAAGTGTTGGAGCAACAAAAAAGCACATGAAAAATTAAATAAAATTGATTCTCTCTCTCTCTCTCTTTAAAAACAAACAAGAATAAGAAACTCTTAATTGATTGATGGGTAACAAGAATGTTTAGAAATAGCATCTTTTATCTGTGGAGATAGTTTTGGTTTTGCCTTTTTATTTCCAGTACTAAGGATTGACCCCAGGGCCTCATACATGCTAGGCAAAAGTTCTATCACAGAGTCACATCCTCAGCACAGAAATACCAACTTTTTTTTTTAAAGAGAGGGACAGTGAGAGAGAGAGAGAGAATAAACTTTATTCAGTTTTTCTTGTGGCTTTCGTTGCTCCAACACTTTGTTGTGTATGTGGGACTGGGGTTTGAACTCTCATACTTGTGCATGCCAGGCAAACACCGTAACCACTGGGCCACCACTCCAGCCCAGAAATACCATCTTTTGGCAGGCATTTTTCTGCACTGAGTATAGTTTCCTTAACAATATACAGTTTATTTCTTCCCTGAGAATGTACTATATTCACCTCTCCTAAAAGCCTAATACATTTATTTCCACTGTATTTATTTAGTTATTGTGTTGCTAAGGAAAGAGCCCAGGGCCTCACGCATGTTAGGCAAGCATTCTTAAGACTGAGCCACATCCCCAGCCCTGTTTCCACTTTATTTCAAGGACAGCATGAATGTTGCGAGTTTATTTTTTCCAATTTAACAAGAAGTGACCTCTTTGAAATTTTATAATCGCTCACTGCATAAGAACACTTTAAATCTCCTGGACCCGTCATATCATAGGGGTATGCTGAGGGTCTTATCCCTTTGATATCTGCAGTAGAAGATGAGCCAAGAATGTGATGCAGACTTACCTTTCCTGTGTCCTCAGAGTTATGTAAATAACCCTACTTCCTTTACTAACTGAATAACTGTCATCAGTTTGCTTCTCAGGTCATTCTCTGTCCACTGGGTGAAATTCAATAGTCCTTGAAAATTCAACCTTCCACAGTCCTAATCACTGGATCATTGTTTTCAAAAGTTACTCTTTCAAAAGCATTGATTTTTCAAGAGCAATAGGAAGGCTATTAGGTTTGGAGTTTATTTATCTGTGTACCTTTGGGACTGTCCAGTCACTTGTTTATTATATGACTTATAATAACTGGATTTTAATTTTTAAAAGCTTTGCATGCACTTGGTACTAACAAAAATAAAAAACACACCTAAGTATACAAACAGGTATAAAATGAGAGGTAAGACTTCCTCTTGTGTCAGACTCTGAGTCCCCAGTTATCCCCATAGACCACCAATTTAACCTTCTTCTGAATCTTCCCAGGAACATTCTAGACAAATCCACAAACATGCTTGTGTGAATGGAGCATGAGATCTATGCTATATGTACCTGTTTTTTCATTTGAATACATGTGCTAGGGACCTTTCCATGTCAACACATATGGACCTAACTTTATTATATTCATGAATATATATTTCATTGTGTATGGATGCACTACATTTCGTTCACTGAGTACTGTATCAATAGGCATTTTGGTTGTTTCTTGTCTTCACATGGTACATAATACTATAGTGAATTAGTCATACATCTTTGTGTACTTGGGAAAAAATATTCACTGGAATTATTATGATAATTTTTGACCTGGTGGTGGTGGTACACACCTGTAATCCCAGCAACTCTGGAGGCTAAGGCAGGAGGATTGCAAGTTCAAAACCAGCCTCAGAAACTTAGCAAGGCCCTAAACAATTTAGTGAGAACCTTCTCAAAAATACAAAAATAAATAAAAAGGGCTGGGGTTGTGGCTCTATGGTAAAGCAAACTCATATTCAGTCCCTTGTAACAAAAAACAAAAAGATAATTTTTGATCAGTGTTGCCAAATTGCCTTCCAAAAAGGCAGCACCTATTGCTTCTCCCTCAACAAAGTATGAGAATGCTTATTTCCCTACCAGTTACCTGTGCTATAAGTTTAACTTAGTCATTTCTGCTACTCTGCCAGATTAAAAATGCTGTCTCATTTTAATTTGCTCATTTCTAATTGTGAATTAAGGTAATTTTTGCATGTTTTTTAAGGGAGGGAGTGAGAGAGAAGAATCAATTTTATTTATTTTTGCATTTGGCTTTTGTTTCTCTGACATGTAGTTGTTATGTGGTGCTGGGGTTCGAACCTGGGTCCTTGCTCATGCCAGGCAAGCAATCTAACTGCTGAGCTACCACTCCAGCCATTCTTACATGTTTTAAGTCTTTTGCATATCATTACATGCACATTCCTTGTTCAAGTCTGTTTCCATTTTTCCACTGAATTGTTAATTTTTCTAATTAGTTTGTGAAATTTTAAATATTAATATCATCTCTTACATATTTTGCCAACGTATATAAATCATTCTTCTCTTTTCTTGTGCTACAATTTTTATGATTATTTTTGATGCTTCAATATTTTACCCACCTGAAAATTATTTTATTAAACTAAATTACTATAAAAATAATATCTCTGAACTCATTTTAAGTTACTTAAGAACAAAGGCCAAGTTTCCTTGGGGGCCATTGTACACTTAGCGTCTAACACATTTATTTAGTACCAGCTGTGGTCAAAATATAATCTGCAGCACATTTCCAACTATTTTCTTTGTAAATAAGCAGTTAGTAGTAGTGGTGGAGGTGATAATTTTGGTTAGGGATTTAGCCTTGACTCTGATCTCTATTGCTTCATCCTCACCATGCTCACCCTTGGGTAATTCAGACAAGTGTTAACAGCTCATATTCACTCCCTTCCTGGAACACTTATGTGAGATTTGGGCACCTTTGTGCTACTTCCGTATGTATGAAAATCCCCACTATTGTATGCTAGTCATGCTGAGGGCACTGAGGAGAAGGAATGTCATACATAACTCTTTGGAGGGTTCCATGGTACTATATACAGACAAACCCTGAGTTGAAGCTCACAGGTACCCTTTACTTGGAGTCTGGAATTGATAACCACATGGGACTGAGTGAACTTCAAAACACTGTTACTACTTTATTTGATACTGGGGATTGAACACAGGGGCTCTTTACCACTGAGCTACATCCCCAACCCTTTTTATTTTGAGACAGGGTCTTACTAAATTGCTAAGGGTGGCTTCAAACTTAGCATCCTCCTGCCTCAGCCTCCTGAGTTGCCAGGATTACAGGAGTGTTCCATTATGCTTGGCCCATTAGTTAGTTCTTTTTAAATACATGTGAACCTTCCTAAATCTCAGTAATTTACAATACAATCATTTTTTTTTCTCACTCATATAACAATTCTGTGTGGATTTATGTGAGTTCCATATACATTCTTACTCTTTTGGACCCTTTTTGCCTGGATCACATTCTCATGGCAAATGCAGAAGCTCCAAAGGACAAAGCAAATCATAGCACAATATTGAGTTCACCAAGGTCAGGTTGAAGAGACCTCCAAGTCACTTTTTGCCTACCCATGACAGAACACAACATAGGTACTGGTAAAGATTATGGACTTAGGAACCTGACAACACTGGGATGGCAGACACTGTTGAATTCTTACTCAAAAAGCATTTATCTCAGGGCTAGAGTGGTGATGCATGCATGAGGATTCAGGTTCGAACCCCAGCACCCCACATACACGATGAAGTGTCGGAGCAATGAAAATTGTAGGAAAAACTAATAAAATTGATTCTCTTTTTCTCTCCCACTGTCCCTCTCTCTTAAAAAAAATTATCTCCTTTTCCTTCCATGAGGGTGTACCTGTGCCCACAGAAGAGGCTCACTGTGCCAGATGCTTTTCCAGCTTCCCTTACAGCTGTAGGCAGCCATGTCACACAGTTCTGGCCAATTAGACATCAGTAGAACTCTGATAGGTACCCCCATAAGCTTTCCAACTTCTTTTCCTGTTTGACCAAACCCCTTAACTTCTTAATACTTCAGTGTGCTAATCTTCAAATTGAAGCTAAGTATAATTCAGGTTGTGGTATTAGTCAGTGTTTGCTTTGTAACGAACAGTCTTGATTCTCAGTGACTTACAATAACAAATATTAATTTTTTCTTGTTAATTAGGCCTGCCGGTCATTGGGGGTGACTCTGCTTCAATGTGTGGCTAGGGTTCAGCTCAACTCCAGGTACTTCAGGACAAATGATACCAGCTCTTTTGAAGCTTCTTCTTATATTACTAGCATTCCTTTGACCAAAGGAATTCACATGACCAACACCATCAGTAGGGACAAATAGATACTCCAGCTGCAATGGGAAATTTGTGGTTACATGGCAAAAATGTGGGAAATATTATCCCATTCTACCAGAATGGCAGCATGGAACAATTTTTCAGCCTCTCACCCTTATAGGTGTGTGACTGTAAGCAAGTAGCTAGCTTCTCAAAACCGTAGTCTCCTCACATTCAAGATGGCAGTGAGACCTTTTTCTCTGGGATAGTGTGAAGATTAATCTTAAGCCATCTGCCTTTGGAGAATCTAAACAAAAGGTGGCCTTCTACTTCCACCCAAGAAGTTTGATTGTTTACTAAATGAGCTTCTTCTAGAAGACATCCATATGATTTAATGCTGGTATTCCATGAGGTTGATGAGTAGATGCCATTTCACTGAGACATTGGCTCCCTGAGGAAGGATGTAAACTATTTATTCATTTAACAAGTATTGATTGAATACCTGAATCATTATTTCAAGGTCATTTTCATGCTTCCATGAATCAAGCAACTGTATTTTTTTTCTCTCACTCTTTTTGGCAAATGTCCCTTAACTCATTCTGACAAAATCTTTATGAACACTGATATTTCAGGCTCAACTTTGACTCATAGGCTCCCTCTGCTGGAGCAAATTAGCATCTTTGTCCTTAATTAAAGACTGCTTTTAATTGAAAGCAAATATAATAAATTACTGCATTGCTAGACTGTCTTCATACAGTGTGTCTGCTGCTGTGTCCTAAACTTACTAGTCACAGAGGTATAATACCAACTTGGACTTAGTATTTTTTCACAACAGAGCCTTACAGAAGGCACTGATTTTTAAGAAATTGCAAGAGATGTGAATTGCAGGTTCTTGTTTCCTGTTGAGTAATGCCCTTGTTCAATTCTAAACTGAGTTTTAGAACATCTGGGAGTATTATAGGAAGACTGTGACGGGCCTATTTAGAGGTGCTTGCTAAAAGGAAATTATCCTGAGTCACCGGGCTTGTTACGTTTTGTAGATAGACTATAATTTTCCACAGAAAAACTGAGGATGAATGCAAAACTAACACTTTCATTGTCATGAAGAACCACCTGTTCTTTGGACATACACATTCTCAATGCTATCTAAATTAGATTTCTTGTTAATTTAAAAAATAAAGCCATTATTCATTGTTTAATGTTCATGAAGTTTCACTTTATTTCTTGCTTGGCAGCATTCCACATATGTCTCTTTCTTCTTTCTTACCACTCCCATTTTTTTTATTTAAATGACTTAGTAGGGTGTTCAGTGAATTCTGAATTGACTGATTCAAAGAAGCCTCTATATGCCAGGCACAGAGGTACATGCCTATAATCCCAGCAGTTTGGGAGGCTGAGGCAGAAGGATCTCAAGTTCAAAGTCAGCCTCAGCAATTTAGGTCCTAAGCAACTTAGGGAGACCCTGTCTCAAAATAAGGTTTAAAAAGGAGCAGGGATGTTGCTCAGTGGTTAAGCACCCCTGGGTTCAATCCCTGATACCCAACACTATCCCCCACAAAAGAAGAAGCTTCTATCTGATGGTATAGAGAAGATTCCCACAATAATGGTGAGTCTGGTATATGTGAATTCATAGGAGCACCTCTATTTCTGCCATACGTAAAAATGGTGGTCACTTACAGATTTGGAACTCAAACGATGGTCTAAACCATCACCACTGTTGTAACTTGGGAACTTGTTGGTAATGAGAATCGCAGGCCACAGGTCAGACCTACTGGATCAGATGCTATAGTTCAACAAGACTGCCAGGGAATTGGCATGCACATTACAATTTGAGTAGCACTGGTTAGACAAAGGAAAATGCCAACACTAAAGTAGATGATAGTGGTGACACCTCAGACTGCCATAGCCAGGAATGCCTGAATGCTTCATTCCACTGAGGACTATGACTAATACATGGGCCCAGGGCCAACCCCACCCATTAGCTTTATAGCACTGGGCAGTGAGCCCACAACCCCAGCCCTGCAATCAGAGGTTACTATCCTTTAGGCTGGGTCTTACTGACTTTGACCTCATGGACTTTGACTTCCTGCACCTAACCTGTCTACCCCTCCAGTGACTTGGCTGATTTATCTGGCTTCCATAATACATTTAACTTATCGGCTGCTTGTCTTTGGCCCAAACTCCTGATTTCTGAACCTTCCCAGCTGGGAAATAGTCAGGTTTAAGTGATGACACATCTTACTGTTGAGACAATATTTTACAAAAGCCTACCAGTCTTCAGCAATGAAAGCCTTGGATTAGTCATAGTTTTAACAGCTCCGGCAGCAGAAATTCATCTTAAAGTAGCTTAATTTCAAAGGGGGGCAGTGAGGGCTGCCAATATGGGTCAAATATCATGTCCCTCCCCATATGACATTGTGCAAAGGACAGGGCATCACTTCAGGGTCTTCCTGCACCAAATACATAAGCTGAATCAAATCATGAGGAACATCCAGACTAAGGGACATTATAAAATAAATTTCCCATTTTCTTCAGAAATTTCAAAGAAAGGAGAGGCTGAGGATCTGTTGCAGATTAACGAAGTGTGGAGGTACATGACAATTAAATGCATTTGTGATTCTGGATTGGCTTCTGTGGCGGAAAGTGAAATAGCTTTCAAGGGACATTTTCGGGATTATTGGAAAATTTAAAGATGGACTGGAAATTAGATAATAGTATTATATTAGTGTTAAATTTTCCAGTTTTGATAGTTGCACCACAGTTAGGTAAAAGATTGCCCTTGTTTAGAGAACGATAGTGAAAATTTTCTTGGTAAAGGAGGATCATGTCTGTAAGTTACTCTAAAATGACTCCCAAATAGAATGAAAGCAAATGTGTCTGGGCAATGTGGCACATTCCTATAATCTCAACAGTTTGGGAAGATGTGACACGAGGATTGTAAGTTCATAGCCAACCTCAGCAACTTTATAAGGCCCTGAGTAACTTAGAGAGACCCTGTATCAGAATAAAAAGTAAAAATAAAAAATGGCTGGGGATGTGGCTCACTGGTTAAGTGCCCCTAGGTTCACTGCCTGATACCAAAAAGGAAAAGCAAGTGTGGCAAAATGTTAACAAAAATAACTGTGGGTAATGGGTTTAAGAGAATTTTTGTACCATACTAAAATTTTATAAAAATAAGGGGAGATTTATTAGCAGAATACTGGGAAATCTCAGGGAATGAAACAAAGAGATGTAAGATTCAAAGTAGTGTGGGGGCCTTCTGAACCAGAAGTGAAGGTTTGATGGTACCAGAACAAACTAGAGCTAGATAAACTTCTTTGGGAGTAATAGAAACATGGAAGGGACACTTAATGTCCTTGAATATCTCTACTTCATGGATGAGAAAACTGAGCTCCATACAGCAAAAGTAACTTGCCTGTGGACTCATAGCTAATTAATATATTTTCTAACTATAGCTATTTATGAATCCTTTTCATATTGGCTTATAAAGGGATCCCCAGGAGCTCCAGTGGCACAATTAGTTAGCACCTGGTACTTACATAAAGGGATCCCCAAAGTTTGTTCTTTTCCTTACACTTTTAAGGTAGACTATGAGTTGAAGTAAGGACAAAATTAACATAGATGATAAATATACTGTAATATCAACATATATTATGTGAACAAATATCTAGATATCTCTCGTCAATAGCATGGTTTTTCCACAAATTTTCACCTTTAAATGTGTATATGATAAATAAAATTTTTAAACATACAAAATATCAGTAACTGTCTTTCAACACAATCAAAACTGATATATAAAAATAAGCTAGAGAATTTGAATTTCACCATGTTTCATACGAGTGGATACATTCATTTTCTGTGGAAATTTTCTCACTTCGTAGAATACACGGAGTCTTGATTGAAAAGTAACACTAATCTCGACTCAATTCTTGGAAATGCCTCTCATGATTTGGAGACACTGTGATTGCAGTCCATTTAGAAAGTAGTATCAGTCAAGGAGAGGTGCCCAGAAGCCATCTAGTTCTACCCATTCCTTTTAGAGGTGAAATCTGTCTGCATTTGGTGGCTTAAACATACTCCCTTCTTTCTTGCATCTGTTTCACACCAAGGAACAGACTTCAACTGGAGTACTATCTACTTGCATATCTTGAGATAATTATCATTAGGGCCCCTCTGAAATAATAGTATATTTAGAGAAAGCTGAGCAGCCTTTAAATACGCTTCCTATAATTCTGTATTACTTTAGTAGAAAATGCATTTGTGCAGTAGTTAAATAGTTGGATTTGGAGCTGAGAAACCTGCTTTGACCAATTACCTGAATGACAGCTTTTGATATAGAATGCAAATCCTAGTCCAAGTATCCTAGGTGGTGGAGCGCAAAATTGAATATATACTGGCTCAGTGTGTGGTGAGAAGCAGTGAATTAAAATAAGAATCAACTATGCCTTCCATCAACTGTTCAGACATGATCCTGAACAGCTAACATAAATTTTCAGAAAATGCAGATTCCTATAGTTCAGTGTGATGGCAGACACTCTTACTACAAAGCTCCATTACCTACCTTTCCTGTACTAATGAAACCAAATCTTATTTGGTATCACAATGCTCCATGATAATATAGTTACTTGATTTTCCAACTTCTTTTTTTTAAGAGAGAGAGGGAGAGGGACAAGGATAGAGAGGGGAGAGACAGGGAGAGAGAAAGGGGAGGAGACAGGAAAGAGAATGAATTTTATTTTTTCATCAAGCCTTTGTCAGATACTTAGTTGTGCATGTGGTGCTGAGGTTTGAACCCAGATTCTCATGCATGCCAGACAAGTGCTCCAACTGTTGGTTGAGCCACCACTCCAGACCTTGATTTTTCCAACTTCTAAGCTTTGACTTGAGTGGCCATGTCAATGAACTACCAATGACATGGCACTGTAAGTCTGCTTGAGGGTTCTGGCTTGCTTTGAGGGGGGGCTACCAGGCATTGAACCCAGTAGTGCTTAGTCGCTGAGCCACATTCCCCAGCCCTTTTTATATTTTTATTTTGAGACAGTGTCTTGCCAAATTGCTGAGGCTGGCCTCTAGCTTGCAATCCTTCTGCCTCAGCCTCCCAAGTAAATGGGATTACAGGTGTGCACCACCACACTCAGTTCTGGTTTTCTTGATAAAGGAGAATGCATAAGATGTGTGCTGACTTTCCTATTTCTTCCTGCCTTGGATGAAAACGTAGTGTCTGGAGTTGCAGCAGCCATTTTGTGCCTATGTGCCAACATGAGGGAAGGAAGAAGGACTTTCATCATCCTGGCTCAGATATCACAAGTCATTGAACAATGTCATCAGTTGACCACATCTAGATTTGTTGTTATATAAGAAAACTGACCATTTTTAGTATAAAACATGTGGAAGTTACATTTTCATTTAGTATTTCTATTCTGGACAAAAATATAGTAGATACTTCTGGGGATATCTTGCAGCTCAAAATAACCCCATTTCTCTGCAAAATACTGTCCTACTCCTTCTCTGACTCTTGGCATCCATGTTGAGCTACTTGGTCCTGTTCTTTGCCTAGAGTAGTTACAACTGGGTAAATACATCTGACTGAGGCTGAACCAATTAGGTTCTCTCAGGAATTTGAACTTGGGCTTGAGTGATTCTACTTGATCCCTTAATATGGCTAAAGCTGAGAGGCAAGTTAAAATTTGGATGGTGTGTGTGCAATGGGAAATCACCTCCAGCCTCACAGAATTAGAGAAAAGAAGTCTGTAAAAAGTGAAAGAATCAGAGACCCCTGTCACCAAAAGAGAATACTACCTGCAGCCTGGTGGCTTTCTGGGTCCTGCTTGCTCTCAGATACCTGGAATTTTTCCAACTTCCTTCCAGAAATCAGGGCAGCCCTGAGTGGTTGCCAAAGTTGTTCTGTGCAGAGGGACCAAAAGGGCAAGGGAAGTGAAATCCTGCTTCCGTGTTCTGGTCACTAAACCTTGACCTGGGACTGCATTAGTTCAGAGGTAATATACATCCCTATGGAATTCATCCACTCAGAGGGGAACACGCTTTTTTTTTTTATTTCAACCAAAGGTATAAGAAGGTCCTTCTTCAGGACCTCCAGTGTATAGCCAAAGAAACAAGACAGCAGCAAAAAATATGTTAATGAAACAGCTTAGCTATTTGCTCTATAACTTAATAGATAAGTTATTCAACCATGATTGATTTTTTCTTATTTTAAATTGAAGTATAGTCTACTCATAGCAAAATGTACAAGTCTTAAATGTATAGCTCTGGCCTGGAGGAGTGGCTCAGCGGTTATGGAGCTTGCCTGGCATGTCTGAGGACACAGGTTTGAACCCCAGCACCACATACACAATGAAGTGGCAGAACAACGAAAGCCACATGGAAAACTAAATAAAATTGATTCTTTCTTTCATTCACTGTTCCTCTCTCTTTTTTAAAAAAAGTATAGCTCAATGATGTAAATGCATAATTAATATATTTATTACCAGATCAAGATATAGACATTTCCATCAATTCAGAAGGTTCCTTTCTCCCAAACAGTGATACTTACCTTCACCTACCACACATACAATCCTCTTTTCTGACCTTCATCACTATAGTTTGATTGTCTGTTCTTAAACTTAATATAAATAGATCATACAGCAGAGACACTTTTGTGTCTACCTTCTTTTGTTCAACATGTTCATCTACTAAGGTTGTGGCTATGTATCAGTAATTTGTGCATTTTGTATTGCTAAGCAATATTCCATTGTATGAAAATACCACAATCCATTCATCCGTTCACCTGTTTGTGGACAGTTAGGATCTTTTCAGGTTTTAATTCTTATGAATAAAGCTGCTATGGACATTTTTCCTTCTTTTTTTTCTTCAATGCCTGTGATCAAACCTAGGGCCTCATTCATGCTAGGCAAGTGCTCTGCCTCTATGGACATTCTTGTACAAGTGGACTTATGTGCTTAATTCCTTTGGGTACTGATGTATTGTAACAGAAGTCCAAATTATCCTCTTTATTGTATATATAAATTGGATATACATATTTGCACATTAAATTACATGAACATACCTAGATAAATGTTGTCCTGAGTTGTGTCTTCATAGGTACAACAAATTATTTTTCATAAATGAAAAGTAAAAAGTACTTATTTTGTAAATACTTCTTCATAACTATTTACATATTTAATATACCTGTGGTATTTACATATTAGGCATGAGGATATTCTCTCAGTATCATGG
Source organism: Aplodontia rufa (assembly GCA_004027875.1). Classification (NCBI taxonomy): domain Eukaryota; kingdom Metazoa; phylum Chordata; class Mammalia; order Rodentia; family Aplodontiidae; genus Aplodontia; species Aplodontia rufa. The sequence goes on from PVKS010042312.1 coordinate 13,778, forward strand.
AGAAGCATGCTTTTGTTTATTTAAAAACTGGTAAGTGAGTCAGGCACAGTGGCACACCTATAAGTCCAGCAACTTGGGAGGCTGAGGCAGGAGGATCATAGACTCAAGGCTGGCTTGGGTTATTTAGTGAGACCCTATCTCAAAATAAAAAATAAAAAAGGACTTGGGATTGGCACAGTGGTAACCTCTCTTCCCTGAGTTAAATCCCCAGTACCAAAATCAATAAAATAAGTAAAAGTGGTAAGTGGTCAGTAGTATTCTGTGTAGCAAGTATTGAGGCCAAATTTATATGTATCATACCTGGCATTAAGCTTATAATTAAGAGTATAGTCTGTAATTAAGAATAAATCCAGCCAAGGTACATGAACCACATAAGATTAAGCTGTGTTCCTTGTTGGAACCACCTGTGTTATTTGCAATACTAAATAGTACTGGATTTGCAATGCAAAGCTCTGTAAAACAGTCTGTGTCTTAGCAACACAAATGGAGTTTTTTATTGTTTTTTTTTATGAGTGTTCAGTCCTACCCCACCCCTCTGAAACTTTGGCCTGGAGCCAGGCCTCTGTTTCTGATAATTTCCGTGTAATTTTGTTACAGCAGTAACAGCAGTAGCAGCTGGCCACTTCTTTCCCATGTCCATCCTTAAAATTTTGGTGATTTCCCTCAGTTGAACCCTCGAGACTGGAAATGGGTTTCATCTCTGTTAAATTTTTCCTGGGCAACGTGACATGAGGCACATGATTCACTTAATACTGCTTTCTTTATAAAGACAGCTGCATTAAAGCCCAGCACATTGGTGCACACCTGTAATCCCAGTAACTTGGGAGGCTTAGGAAGGAGGATTGCAAGTTTGAGACCAGCCTCAGCAACTTGGTGAAGCCCTAAGCAACTTAGCAAGACCCTGTCTCAAAATAAAAAAATAAAAAGAACCAGGAATGCAGTTCAGTGGTTAAGCACTCCCAGGTTCAATCCCCAGTATTGGGAGAAAAAAAAGCACCATTAAAATAATAAAATGTTAATTATGAAGACTATCAGAATATGAGAAATTTGGGGAAATAAAATATAGAGCAGGATATGAATTTATTCAGACAATCCCACTAGATCTCCATGATAACAGGAATTTTTCTCTCTTGCTCAATGGTGTTCTACTGGGCCACAGCAGGGCTCAATAAATATTTGCACATTAAACCTTGGTCAAAGGCAAGAACTTTAAGATTCCCAGTATATAAATCCAGCTTCCCAGTATATAAATCCTGCTTTGCTTAGTGCTGTTCTTATTTTTCAGCTGGTCACCCCAACCTATCTAAGAATCACAAACTTTCCCAGCTTTGTCTGTTTGAAGAAACCCCTTAGAACTTATCAAAACTCAAATCTAAGAAAGAATCTTTGGGGAGTTGTTGACCTTAAGAGTCAAGCTATCAATTCACTATTTTCCTCTTCAGCAATACAGTCAGCTCCTCCAGAAGCTTTCTATTCCTTTCTCCTTCCCTAAGGCATAAAAGGAACAATGAAATCAGCCACCACCGAGGCACTTTTGTTCATTGTGGCTACGTGGCCCCTCAGCTGGGGATAGTGGTGGCAGCTCCTTCAGCACCTCTTCATGCTCAGGTCACGTCAGATCTGTTTTTTAAAATGTCCTTTATGTAGAAAGTAATTCTACCTGAAGTTTTGGGGGTTTTTTTGTTGTTGTTTGTTTGTTTGTTTGTTTTTGAGAAAGAGGGAGAGAG
>PVKS010042313.1:0-15504 GCA_004027875.1 Aplodontia rufa
ACCAAAGCCTGGGGCGCCAGGCTGCCTGAGCCATAGAGCCCAGCCAGCCTAGGTAGCCCCCTCACCAGAATCCCTTGCCCCCTCCCTTTTCGCCCAACTCAAATCTATGCCAGCAGGAGGAAGGGATGGCCTCAGAGAAGCCCTGTTCTCTGAATGCTCCCTGACACCAGCACCTGGCCTCCTGGGGAAGGTGTAGGCTTCAGAACAGCCCCTCCTTCTTCCCCTGCCCTATGGCTTCAGGCTGGTGGGGGGCAAAGGCCCAGCATAATAGGGAAAGCCTGGGCTGTGGCGCAGCTCCCCCAGAGGCCATAGTGGGAAGTGCAAGGATCAGCTAGGATAAGCGGGCCTGGATGGGTGGAAAACGCACTGGGGCGTGGGTATAGGTCACAGCCTGGAGTATGAGGAGGCTGAGAAAGTGCTAAAAGTCAGGCAGCACCTCTGCTTGGACGCCCTTGTCCAGTACTTTCTTGAGGCACATACTTGGCCCAGTAAGTTTGGACCCAGGCTGACCTAAGCCAGCCTGATTGTCTGGGCTGAAAGTTCAGAAATGATGAAACGCCCCCTTTTATGAAGCAGCCTCCTGAGGCCAGGTCTTGGGAATCGGAGCACTCTGCTCCCAGTCTCCTGTGCTAGAGTCTCAGCAGCAATTGGCAGACAGGTTATTTTCCTCCCAGAAGTGGATAGAATAAACACCAACAGTGTTCTAGGGGATGCAGAGATCTGAAGGGTCTTCCCAGCAGTGCAGGAGGAAGGGACCCTTCAAAATGTAAGATTTAGAGACCTCAGGCAGGGAAGGCCCCTCCAGAGAAAAGGCTGAGCAGCTGGATCTGCATCCGCTAGCCTGCAGCTCAGCATGCAGCTCCCTGGAGCCACAGGCTGGGCTCCTCTTGCTGGAGGGCATGAACTGCCTGTGGTGCTCCAGTCCCCAGTCCCTGGGGCTCCTGCCTGGAGGCCAAGGAGGCAGTGGCAGGAAGGAGGTGCACTAAGTGGAAAAAAATAGCTGGAAGAGACTTGGGTTGCACAGGGAAAAAATGTAATATGGAAAAAGAATGCATGGGGGGGTGGTATTTGTAAATGGGCTTTACAGGTAAATGACTTCTGCATGAAAGTCTGGAATTTCACCTTCCCCTTTCCCACCCCCAACACCCCAGAATCTAGACTTATTGGCGTCTGTGCTGGAGAAACCCTGAGAGGCAGATGTCTAAGGCGGGCCAGCTCCCTCCCAAGATGGTCATGAGCTGAAGCCTCAAGGGGGAAAAGACAGCCACAGCCACTCGCCATTCCTGGGGCCTTGGAATAGATCCATCGTGCTCTCAAAGAGCTGGATACAAGCAACTTCTTAGAGATGGCTAGGACGCAAGGGCCAGCGAGGACTGCTGGGCAGAGCCCTCTGAGGTGTCTCTGTGCAGGAGGACAAATGAGGCCAACTGGGGGCAGCAGGGCCTATTAGTCTTCACTCCAAAAAGGACCCCTGACCTGACCCAAACTATCCCCATTGTTTCTAGAACCTAGCTCCCCAGCTGTACCATGTACCTCCCACAGGACCCTGCTGTCTCTGCCCTTCACACATTTACAATTGTTCATGCAGCCTGGGAACCGAGGTCTCAAGCCAATTTTAGTCATGCAGAGATATATCCCTCTCTGCAGACAACGCAGCCAAAGAGGTCACATGGGGGTTCAGGAATCAAGGAGCCCACCCCACTCCAAATCAGTCTCTCTCCCTCCCCATCCCCAGGAATGTCCCACATTCTCACTGCTGCACCTGCTCTGCCTTTGCCAGAACAGGTCTGGTGACAGGAAGTCACCCTGAGTAACACCGGCCAAAGCTAAGTGCTTTTGTCCTAGTTACAGGTGATCACTAATGAGTATCAAAAGGAAAGGAACTGCCCAGCTGCCCTTGTTATGCCCACATGAAATGTCTTCCCCAAGCCCCAAACAGGGTGGCAGTCTCCTTCCCTCCCAGGCTCTCCTTTGCCTCCCTCTTTCTCACCTTATGGTCCAGCCCAGACCCAGAGTCCCCTTGGTTCTACTATTTCCTCTATCACAGTCCCCATTTGGGGGTAAGAATGTGGAAGCCCAGAGAAGAGAAAGCATTTTCCCAAGGTCACATTTTCCTTTCTGCAACAAGCATTTATGGAAAGCTATGGGCCACGCTGGGTGCTGGGGAGACACATGAGACCCAGGGGAGGGGAGGACCCTGCCAGAGCACGGCATTTCCCAAGGATGAGCCCTTGGCACTGGTCCTAAAGTACGAAGAAATGAGTACGAGCTTGTGCGTGCAGAAATGGCAAAGCAAGTCCTGCTTTTCAGTTTTTGTTGTGGTTCTTTTTTTCCAGTCTAAACCAGGCAGCGCCTGATATAAGCATTTTCAGCCAGGATTCCCCGTTCCTGTGATTGGAATCCTTGTGCCTGCTCTCTCCATAGCAACCCTCTGCCACATCAAACTCTCTGGGAAACTGACCTAGTCATCAGAAAGTGGCATGCTGAGCCAAGGATCACAGGGAGCAGACCAAGGGGGCTGGATCCAGCACCAGAGGTGTGCCCACAAATGGGGCCAAGGCTGGGGACCACCAGAGGCTTGGGGTCTACCCACCACTGGTCATGAGGCCAGGTCTTCTCTGGATTCAGGCTGTGGCTCCAGAGCTCTATAGTTATCTCAGGTCACTGACAGTAACCCCAAGGACAGCTCTGCAGAAAGAGAGGCGACTCAGCTCACATTAATGAGCAAGCGAGGGACTACCCAGCTCCTGCTCTAAGTGAGATCCTCCTTGGTTCCCAATTACCTCTTGAGAGGCAAAGTGAGCACACTCCACACAGGAAAAGCCCAGTGTTTCTGATAGTAGCCTCTGGGTCCCTCCAGCAAATCCCCTGGGACATCTGCTTAAGTTGCAGATTCCTTCCTACCTCCCAACCTCCTGGTATGAGTGTGCACATTAGCCTGAAGAATGACACCCATTGGGGCTCTTGTCCTTTCATTTTCAAGTCTCTTCTCCACCCAGACCTGCCCCTCCCACTTCCCTGTCCAAAAGCCCTTTTGATTCTTCATCATCCCTGTGCCCAACTCCCAACAGGGAAACTGAGCACAACATGCTTGCCAAATGCTTGCTGATCCCTGAGAAGAGTTAGCTTGGCTCTGTTCCCAGTCCTCAAATGGAACTTGTATAAGCCCCTCTCTGTGCCTCAGTTTCCCTTTGGAAAAATGAACTGATGCCAATCCTGCCCACCTACTGAGCCCTCCACAGCCAAAGACATGGGCAGCATGTGAGCATCAGGAAAGTTGTAAGAATTCTCCTCACTATTCTTGCATCTTTTCTGTGACTTTTAAGCTAATTCAAGATAAGAAAGTTAAAGACAAAATGTAAAAACAAAAAATAAAGTAAATAAGACTATGGTACATGGGAAATCAGCCTAAGAGTTCAGCATCCAGCAGCAGTTCGTCAACTGTGAGTACACACCATGCGCATCCCCAGTGCGGACCAGCAGTGATTTAGAAACTGTTTTCCTCTGGTGGGGACTCTCAGCCTGACCAGCCTCTTCCTCCCAATCTAACCCCCACCTCACTCCTTGCCACCACAACCCTGGAGAAAGGCACCGTGGTCCTGGCTCAGCAGGTATCCCTGACAGACTGCCCGCCACCTCTGTGCCAGGCGCCCAGCTGCTCGAGGCATCAGCTGCCCTTTGGTACATGTGACAAAACTGAGGTCTCAACAGGTTGCGTGGCATCCTCAGCTTTGCACAATGACGTGTTGGCTAAGCTGGGGTCTGAACCCAGTCTGACTTCTAGGCTGTTCTCCTATCTACTAGGCTGTAAAGATGCTACCCTCACTGAGCCCACGCCCTTCTAGGTAAAAGATGCTGCTCTACTGTGAGTCCTCCTAGTGCGCTTCCCTTGTCCTGGCATTAGCTAGCTCTCTGAGTGCAGTGGGGATGAAAGCAGAGTCCCCAGTCTGCTCCCACCCATGGAGACCGTGGGGGTTCTGGAGTCCTAGAAAGCCACTTTGTCTTCCTGGCACTAGTCTTCTCCTCATGCCACCAGGAACCTGGCAGTGAAGGTTCCCTCAAGGATCAGCAAGCAGAAGGCACGTTTGTGTTACATGTGACCTGTCACCTTATGAACTGTGGCTTGAAGCATGATCCACACCAAATGCATCAGTTACATGTGGAGTTTTGAGAAGGAAAAGAAGAGGCAGGCCTCTGGCTTCAAGAATGCATTGAGCCAGAGTTGGGGGGATTTTCTTGGCATGCAAATGAAGACAGTTCAGGTAACAGGAGCTGATGTTTACCTCAGGCAGGTCCCTGGCTCAAGAGTTCCTGGCCCGCCAGACCTCAGGAGGCTTTGGGGGCACCAGGCACAAAGGCAGGAACACAAAGCACACTGAAGGAGCTGGAGGTAAGGCTCTGGCTGCCCTGAAGTTAGGTTAGCTTTGTCTGGAATCTGAACTTGAGCTGAGCAGAAAGCGAGGCACACAATCACCACTACCACTTCGGCCCAGATGGCAACTTCTTACTGAGGGCTCCACCTGTCTCCCCAGATAGGCTGTCACTCCTCCAGGTCATGCACAGAGCTTATCTCTCTTTTGGCCCCCATTGCCTTGTGCTCAGAGACTCAAGAGAGCTGGTTTTATTCTTTCAGAAATATGGGGAAGGCTAGACCCAAGTGGGCCCAAAGGATGTGCAGGTCTTGGCCTTGTGGCTGCAGAGCTACTCCTCCTGCTTCCAAGTCCCCTTCATCCAGAAAACCTTTCCTGACCTTCCCAGCCATGGTTGCTTCCCTGCTCCAGGCATGGGGAACCCCTAATGTGTTTATACCACTCACGGCTGCAGCACCTGGTGTGGTCACAGGCCACCTCTGTGGATGACTCATGAGTGTCCAAAAGATGAAAATAAATCGATCTTGAGCACCTGCTGTGTGCCTGGACCTGCCAGCTCCACCCCGCTGAGTACAGGGCCTGAGCCAGGAGCTGGGAATGATGGAAGGAAGGCAGGGCAGGTGAGATGGCTCTGCTCCTTTCCATTCTGGGGTGAGTGACCTGGGGGCAGTGAGGGGAACAGCACAAGCACCAAGGCCCTCCAGAAAGCTGCCCCTGGTCTGAGCATCTGTATCCTGGCCACTTGCTGGCCTCCAGGCAGGGCCCACTTTTTCAGATGAAGTGGTGGAAGCCCTGGGAAGGTAGGAAATCCCCCAGTCTCCTTGCACAGCTCTTTGTGAGCTGGGGAAGAAGGAGTGGCTATGGAGCTCAGCTGCTCTAACCTTGAGCCCCCTCCCCACTGTTCAGGCCCATCAGCCTGTGAGACCACGCGTCCTGTGCCCATCCAGGCACCAGGCCCAGAAGTCTGAAGGGCTATGAGAGGAAGGCAAGACTAAGACCAGTCAGAAGTCTGGGCCACCGCCAGATGGGGTGGGAGAAGTTCTGTCTCAGGGTTCCCAGAGTGGAGACAGAGCTCCCCACCCTGCCAGCTGCACCACCTTCCACATTGTCAAGGGTAAGTGTAAATGGCTCACAGAGAACACAGCTCCTACAGCACCTCAGAGGTTGCAAAGTCCAGGAAAACACACACCACCTCCCTTATGTGAGCCCCCAGCAACTCTGCATTTGAGGCAGCCTACCATGCTACCATCTTTGGACCAATGCAGCTGCCCAGGTACCTGCAGCTTGGACGCAGCTGAGCAGAAAGGAAGACCTGAGCTTTTGGCTTTTCTCTGAGGCAAGGTATCGCTCTGCCTTTCTAAAGGGGATAAGCCTGTTGGCTCCCCTTGCTCCCACCGAAACAATCCAGCCACAGAGCTGGTACACTGCAGATCCAGCTGATAACACCTCTGTGACACTCGATTAGGCACCTTCTGTCTGAGCACCAGCAATTCCCTTCCCAACAGCCCTCCCTGAGATCGCCCTGTGCCCAGCACATGTCCAGCACAAGCCGCCAGTGAGCTTTCTGCTCGTGGCACCAGGCCCCTGAGCCAATCCTCAAGGGAAGTCACTCTCTGAGTTTCAGTTTTCTCATCTATAAAATGGACACGGATACTGAGGGATCTGAGAATTCCTGCTTGGAGCAGGATCACCTCTGGGATTACCCTGCCCCCCAGTGCCATACACTAACAATCAAACAGACTCATCCAGAACCACTGGGAGCGGGGAACTAGGCCAGCGAGAGGGCCACTTGCCCTAGTCAGCATGCTGGCCTCCTCTGGCTGTTACTCTCATCGTTCACCGTGGAAACCTGAAAATCGAGCGCACTGCCTCCCTGACCCCCACGAGGGATGCTTGGAGAGGTTAAGGTTATGAATGGGGAAATTGAGTCCCCGACTAGCCCCCAGCTGGGAGGGGGCCATGCCCCTCGCTGCCTTCCTGCAGGGCTACCTCCGACGGCGACTCAAGCCCTACCTGGCACAGGTGCCCGGCTCGTGGGGCGCGTGGAGGGTCGGGCGGGCGCGGGGCGCGGGCTCCCTCGGGTGGGCAGCGCCCGGCAGGGCAGTGCGGGGCGCAGCGGGGAGCGCGCAGGGAGGCTCGGAGGCACGGACTAGGCTCCGCCCGCAGAAGAACAAACAGGTTTTCTCCGGTCGCCCGGAGCCTCGCCCCTCGCCCCTCCCCTCGGCCGGCCCCCTTCCTCTGCCCTCTCCTGGGGTAGGTAGATGCGCCTGGCACATTCCGCACATTCTCCCGCCAGTGTCCTCGGCCGCCCGCCCCTTCCCGGCCCCGCCCCGCGGGGCTGCTGGAGAAATCAAGGCTGGGGCTCCCCTTGCCCAGCCCAGGACGGTCTCCAAAAGGCCTCGCCGCGGTGGAAAACTTCCAGGCCAATTCCTCTGGGCTCCCGGCCCCCGGGCCGGGAGGCCCGCGCCACGTGAAGGGCCCCCGCTGCCGAGTGGCGCCCCTGCCCGCGCCCGACGAGATCTGGCCCAGGCTCTGCGCCAACGACTTCCACAGATGCTGTCGGGTTACTTCTGTCGAGAACTACTGTTCCTAGATCCATTTTACAGATGGAGAGCCCAGACAGGGGCGGGGAGCAGGGAGGGGGGCTGGCGGCTGAGCTCATCCAGGAAGTCTCGGGGGCAGGCAAGGAAAGCGAGGGAGCTGCTCCTGTCTGCGCCCTGGAAGGCCATCCTGGGGGCACCTGGTGCTCCCAAAGGGCAGCAAAGGGGGCCACCTCCCAGGCTGGGCTGGGAGACACAGCTAGACCTCTAGAGCCAATGCAGTTTCATGAGTGTCATTCATTCACACTATGGACTCCTTACTATCTATGTGCAAGGCATTGTGTTGGGGCTAGGATGGAGGGAGTATCGAAAAGAAGCTCCTGACCTTACCTGAGAGGGGACAGTTAAGTCAGCCCAAGCAGGAGCACAGAGTTGGCCAGGAGGTAGCAGCTCAGTATGACAGGATCAAAAGAATGGGCCAAGAGTTCCTCCTTCCTCAACCCCTGCCAGTTCTGTAGCTTAGTGGCCCTCAAATTCACCCACTTCTCTCCATGTCCACAGGACAAGCCTACTTGCTGTTTTCCCTGTCTTGGGTGTCTCCTTCTGACTCACTCTCTACAGTCTACATGAAAGTCATTTTAGTAACCTCCAAGTGTGAATAAGACCATGTTGCTCCTCCACTTAAAACCCTTCAAAGACTTTCCCTTGCTCTCGGGAATGAAGGCAAACTCCTTAGTGACTCAAGGGGTACAGCTGCTGTGTCCCTCTTTTTCTCTGGGTGCAGCTGCTCTGTTCACTACTGGTGCTCCCACCAGCCTCCCCCCCTCTGCTGTATCCATCATGTGTTTGCTCCTTTCACTCCCCCTCCCTGCAGTCACTGCCCTGTAGCCCACATCTGACTAATGAACTCAGTCATGCTTCAGAACTCCACTCAAGTGTCCCTAAACTCTTCTTGGTACTTGTCTAGTTCCCTCTGACAAAATGGCCATCGCCCTTTATTGTTCTAGATGGTGAGCTCTGGGAGGGCAGGGCTTGTCTAATGCATCACTGTCACAGACCAGCCCAGAAGATCTGAGGTACTTGCAGAAGGAAGGGATGAAGTGTGACTGAGATCCTAGAAGCTGTCCTCCTCCTCTTCATGGGGTTCATCAGATAGGAAGTAGGTGCCTTGTGTGCTGGGGATGGAGGGTTTTCTATATAAAGTTGCTCTAGTTTGTCTCTTGCTAACAAGTGCTTTTCTGCTTCCAATGTGGTATACCCTGATCTGGTGACCAGCGTCCAAAGCCTGTCTTTCTCTCACTGTAGCTACTGGTAGCAATGGCTTTGGCTTGGCATCCTAGCTCCTAAACATACTCACTATATGACCTGGGGTGTGTCACACTCCCTTTCTGGCCCCTGTTCCTCTCAAGGGCCTAAAATGGTAAAATGTAGAGCACATTAATGGAAGAGAGGTAGGGATGAGGAAGAGGGTGCCTCCTTTCTTCCAAGGCCACCAGTGGGAAAGTCAGGGTGGGCCTGCTGAAGACCATGAGCAAGAGTGGTGTCCCAGGGCATGACTGGCCAGTGATGACTGCCCCAGGCTGGGCTGCCGTAGGGCCTTGAGCTCTCCTCATGTCCCAGGTGACTCAACTCCTACCCTGACCAGATCCATCACAACAGCTCCAGCCAACAGCTCCTCCCGCCCAGCCAGGCTGCCAGGCCCTGCAGCAGATCTTGCCTGCAAACGGGTTTGACTCGAAGGGTAACTGCCCTGCCCTGCCCACCTGTCCACTGCCCCAACAGAATCTTCCAAAGATGTTTTCCGCCTCCACCCCCTATCTCGGCACCTCTAGTCACCTCAACCAGGCTTCCAGGCCCCTACCAGCTTCTGCAGCCTCCTTGGGCTCCAGAAATGCCCAAGCAACATGGACACAGATACACCAAGTGCTCTCATACCACCAGATGCCAGCACAAGATGTCCGCTTTGTTTGAAATGACATTTCTTCTCTAGGGACATCACATGACGTCCCCCTCACTCTCAGCTGCCATGTCTTCTCCATGAACTTTCCCTTGGACCCTCTTCAAGTTCTATTCCAAGGTTCTGTGGCTGCTCACTGCCTCCAGACTGGGTTCTATCCCTGCTTTGCCTGACCTTGGCCCTCCCTACTTTTCTCTTCTCTTGTGCCTTAGTCCCTATCTCCAACCTCAACACTGGCCAGTCCCCTGGCTCTGGCAGAGTTCTCCTGGAGCCCCACAGCTGGGGCAGCAGTGTTACCTCCTTGGGAATGGACAGCCTTCCTACTAAGCAGCCCTTGGATAGGACCTGCTCTCTGTACACTGACCCTGGCTCTAAGAAGGGTAGGCTTGGAGGGGCAGGCTGGGCTACCAGGGAGGCAAGGAGCTTAGAAGGTAGAGGTAGCGAGTAGCAAGTGGTGACCCTGTGCTGAGGGGGGCACAGCTCAGGAGCAGTCAACTGAGATGGATTCTCTACAAGGCCAGATTGAAGTCGGCAGCTGGGGAAGGGAACAGGTGGCTGTCTGAAAGAACAGGCTACTAGCTCTCCTAAGCTCCAAGGGGAGGCCCTGTCCCCATCTGTCAAGCTGAGAGCAGGATTCAGTCTAGCCAGTCTAGCTGCAGAGTTCCTAGGCTTGGAGTAGGGGCAGTGGGTGGAGTCCTGAAAACTGTCAGGCCCCAAAGCTGACCCAGGCAGTGTCCCTACACCAGAGGGAATTGGAGACAGACTGAATACTGAAGTTGTACAACTGAAGTTGTACAAATGGGGAAATGGAGCCCTGAAGAGGGACAGGATCTAACCAACATCACACAACTAATCTAAGGGACCTAAAATCTGGGGTTCCAGTTGCTTTGGATGGAGTGCTCACCCAGCCCAGACTTTGGGGTGCTCAGGTTCATATGCAGGGAGGGAGGGCTGGGCTCCTGCTTACACCCTAATCTCCTCCCACCCCCTTTTAGGGCGGGAGACTGCCCTGATGCCTCATCACCCTAAGCTCTTGAACCAGTTTCCACTTGCTAGGTAACTCTGCTGACAACCAGCAGGGTGGGTCTGCTGTGGCAGGAGTCCCCAGGCCATACAGGGCTGCACCCATGATGGGCCCTGAGGGAGTCTCAGTGTATGGGGTAAGTCCCACCAATACATTTTGCCTTTGAGCTGCCTGCCACACCCCCAGCTTACGCTCCCAATGTGAGGTTGTGGCTCCCCTCTGGCATGCACACACACTCTTACTTCCCAAATGCCACCCCCCACACACACACACTGCCATCCTCACCCTGCCGGGAGACCAGTCAGACCCAGTCTGGAACAAGAGCAGCTCTCAGTCTGAGGGGAGGCAGAACATATGTGCTCCAAGGCCCAGCGTCCATGCCTAAGAGTCTTTTGCTCCATGCACTGGGCCCCACTGAAACCAGTGGCCTTATGTTACAGCAAGGGCACTAGGAAGTCCTGCACTGCCTCACAGGGGCCACACTCTGTCATCTCCTGTGGCACATAGACTGTGGCTGCCCTTCAAATCTACTGCTTCGAATCACTCCAGTAAGCACTCCACCATTAGTTTTGGTCTGCATGACCTGATGCCCCAGAACACAGACTCTGCCTTTTGTCTCTGGCTCTGAAGCCTCCCCAGGCCAGGCCTCCAGAGCACGAGTGCACAAGCTGAGCCAAGGCCTCGCTGGCAGATAATCCCCACATGCCCTGAAGAATGGCTTTTTGCTGCTTTAAGAATCATCCACAGATCGGAAAAAGAATGTTCTAATTGGAAAACCTCCCCGCCATGGTTTTCCGGAGTTTTAGTACAGTTGGCCGGCAAGGAGGCTCCTGGGATGAGGAGGAAGGGAAGTCATGAGGAGGAGACAGTGGGCTCCCTGCCCAGCACCCCCTCATTCTCCGAGCTTAGCTTAGCCACTGCCGGCCAGCAGAGGCCATGCGGAGGGCCTGTCCTCAGCCTGGAGGCTGTCTGGCCTCAGCTGGGAGCTCCTCCCTGGAACCTGGCCCAACCCTGCCCCCTGAGGCCCTGCTGCTGCCTGAAGCAGCCCAGGTTCCTGGGCCCCTCTGGCAGGTCCGATGGCCACTGGGTGTTGTGAAGCAGGGCTTTGGAGGAGGAAAGGTGCAGAAGCTGCTGCCTGCTTAGAAATGGGAACGCCAGAGTTGGTGTTAGCGTCTTGAGGCCCCAGACCTGACTGGGGCACTGGGCTGGGAGAGCCCTGAAAGCTGTCCCTGCATGGGAACACAAACTTCTGAAAAGCTGCATGTGCCCTGTGAGGGACACAAATCTGAGTCCAGGGGTCCCGCTAAGCCACAGCCACCTGAGAGGTTGCCCAGCACCAAGATTTGCAGAGCTGCTCCTTTTCATTGAGCCTTGCCCCTGTGTTTGGGAAATACCACTTGGGAAGGGGAAATGCACTCCTCTTCACGGGAGAGTGCATGTTCCTATGACTCACCTCCTGCAGGCTTTCTTAGTCTTTTCCAGAAATCTTGCAGGTGCTTAGTTAGCTGCCTTGATTTCCTCAGGGGAGCATCCTTTGGGAGCCTAGAACTGAGAAGTCCAGTAGTTTCCCCCTCATCCAGCTGAGCAAAGTCAGACCTTCAGTTTTCCTCTTTCCTCTTCACCCCAGTTGCGGCTGGCCAAAGCCCTTGTTGGTGGAAATTCAGATCTTCTCAGCAGAAGGGAAGGGGCTGGCTTTCTTCAGAGAGGACAGGACCAGTCTGGCTGGGGGATGCATTTGGCCAATGGCCTTAGTAACCTATACCTAGAGACCATGAATTCAACCAAATGGCTCCAGACTTGCTGGCCTGATGCCCTATGCTCCTCCTCCTCTTCCTTCCTCACCTGTCCCAACCCAGACCTTGGGGACTGCAACTCTGTAATCTGTAACTATCACTTGTCTCCAGAACTCTACTGGTCACAGACAGGTGCCACTGGCCACAGGTGGCTATTTAAATTTAAATGATTTGAGTGAAATACTATTGGAAATTCAGTTCCTCAGTCACACCGGCCACATTTCAAGTGCTTGATTGCCCCATGTGGCCAGTGGCTACTGTGTTGGACAGCACAGACAAAGGACACGTCCACATCACAGAAAGTTTTCTAGGACAGCGCTGCACTATATGCTCCACTTTGAGAGAGAGCTCTCCACTGCCTCTTTAACTGCCACATGAGGTGTCCCTGCAGCCCTTTGCAGGGGAGACTCTTTCTGTCCCACACCCACCTACTTTAAGAGAGGCTAATCTGTCCTTCAATAAAAAACCTTGCGTGTTTGAAGCTCACATCAACTGTCCTCTGCACCGGGTGTGTGAAAGTGACCGGAAGGAGGGGTGATGGCAGTGAGGCAGGCTAGTGAGAATGTGACTTTAGCACTCATGCCTGCGGATTAGCCATCTCCAACCTGCAGGCTTCCCAGTGTTCCCATCCTCGTGTCTCCAAAGACCCTGCTAACTCCACCATGGCTGCCTTTGTGCTGTCATTACCTCCAGAACACAGGCCCCCACTTTCTTTCCCCACCCACTTCTCTTTCCAGCAACTTCTCCTGGGACAACTACCTTACAGGCTCTCAAGGATCTTCAGGCTTCCTGCCTCCACTTTCTTTCCATTCATTAACCCTTTCCTCTCAAGAGCCCATCACGTCAATGCTGTCTCATCAACATCATAATCTTCCTTGCCCCTTCCTTGTCACCTCTGTCTTACACAGCATCAAATATGGACAAATTTAAACCTTTTAATCTTTTGAACTCCTGCCCTAAGTTGGTGAATCAGACTGGCAAAGTATACACAACTACAGAATGGTGCCAATATAAATTCTGGGATCCTACTCCTTCCTAAGACCTTTGCAAGGATTTCAATCTTTGTAACCATCACCTTTCTTCTATATCATAAAAATGGCTATCTCCATGGGGGATATAGTTCAGTGATAGAGTGCTTGCCTAGCATGTGCAAAGCCCAGGGTTTGATCCCCAGAAGCATACACATACACACACACACACACACACACACCCCAAAACCTCCATCTCATTTAAATCATTTCCATTAACATTTAAAAAAAGAATCTCATTTGACCCCAGGGCCACCAGCAGTTACTTCCCCGTTTCTCCCCTCCTCTTTTGGGCACAACTCAAAAGAGTCGTCTAGACTCACCATGTCCACTTCTCCCTTTCTTTCATAAACTCATTCCCATCAGGATTTCAGCCCTATCACTCCCCCAAAATTGTTCTTGTCACCAGTGATCTCAATGTTGCCAAACCCAGTGTTCACATCCCTGCCCTCACCTACCTCTTAGTTACAGTTGATCATTCTCTCCCTCTGGAAAAACTTGCTTTTCTTGACGACCCTGACATCCCCCTTTTCTGAACATGTGAAAGGTAGGTGCACACTCTCTGGAAACACATTGTCTAGATACAAAGCCTAGAAGTGCCAATTAACAGTCCTGTGATGTTGGGCAAGCTATGTTCCTTCTCCGGGTTTAATTTCTCAATGTACAATAAAGGGGAGAATATTAGCATCTACCTTAGTGGGACATTGTGAAGGTAATAAGCACATATAAGCTGCTTAGAATAGAGCTTGTTGGGCTGGAGTGGTGGCTAAGAGGTTGCAGTGCTTGCCCGGCATGCATGAGAATGTGGGTTCAAACCCCAGCACCATGTGCACAGCAAAGTGTTGGAGCAACGAAAGCCACATGAAAAACTAAATAAAATTGATTCCTTCTCTCTCTCTCTCTCTCTCTCTGTCTCTCGTTGGAAAAAAATTAGAGCTTATTACACAGTGGAGCTCAATGAATATTTGCAATTGCAAATCCTGGTACTTGAAATCACCACATGGGTGTCTAGGAGTCAACTCAAAGTCAACATGTTCAAAATGGAACTCATTGCCCCCATATTAGCCCCTCCAAACCTCTCTTCTCTCCACGCACTGATTATCATCAATGGCACCTCCCAAGTCCAACCAATCAGCAATTCCCGACTGTAGCTCTTAGCTCTACCTCCAAAATTCATCCAGAGCCTGAACGCCACTTCCTAGGCCACCACCATCCCTGTTCACCTCCTCTCTGCTCTTATGGCTTCTGCTGTTGAATCTACTTTTTTTTGGTGGGGGAGGTCAAGGGATTGAACCCAGGGGCCCTTAACTACTGAGCCACATTCGTAACTCTTTTTATTTTTAATTTGAGACAGGTTCTCAGTAAGTTGCTTAGGGCCTCAGTAAGTTGCCATGGCTGGCTTTGAACTTGTGATTCTCCTGCCTCAGCCTCCTGAGTCACTGGCATTAGAGGTGTGTGCTATTATGCTTGACTGCAGCTACTTTTGGCAAAGGAGCCAGAGCAGTCTTTCCCTAAGCTCTCGGCCCAAACTGAAAATGGGGCACCATCTAAGACTCCTCCTTCCTTTCACCACTCAAGGTCTGGTTCCTGCTATGGCTCCAGCCTCTTGGGGCTCCAAGTTCCTGGTACACTATTCATACTGGACTTCTTGCTGATCTCTATCTAAGCCTCTCCCTGTCTCCAGACCTTAATGCGGAGCTAGATCCCCCTGTCCTAGTTAATCACCACACTCATGTGTCAGTTTAAGGTCATTGTTTATAGCACCAAGAACCACTGGAGTGTCTTTTTTTGCCTACTTCTGATCCAGTTCTCATTACCTGGCAGGATCATTGTCTCTTGCCTCTTCTCCCTTCCTCCTAGGTGTAGGACACACCTCACACTCACCCTTCCCCTGAACCTCATGGTACCTGAGTAGGCAAATGCATGAGAAAAGGGATAAAAGTTCATTTCAAATGCAGTGTATGATCAAGGTGGCCTTTCAAATCAGTGGATTAAAAGTGTATCCTTCAAGAAGTGATGTTGGAACAACTGGCTATTTGGAAAAACAAGCTGGATTTCCTACCTCACACTCCACACTGAAATAAACTCCAGATGGCTCAGAAATTTAATGTAAAAAAATGAAACCATAAAAGTACTAGAAGGAATCCTGGGGTGGGGACAGCCTTTCTAAGTATGTCATGAAAACCAGAAACCATAAAAGAAAAGACGGAGAAATTAAAAACTTCTGTATGGCAAAACCTACCATAAATGTCATTAGATAAATGACAAATGGGTATAAGTTATTATGCATTGGATATGACAGTGAAAGGCTTAATTTTCCTAAAATAAATCTAATAGGAAAATGGGACAGCAAAGGCAGGCACTTGTGAGTTGCCAATTAGCATATGCAAATGGAAGCAGCAGTTTCCAGCCTTGCCTCAGGTACGAAGAACTGAAAATGGAGGCATGTAAACATCTACCACAGCCAGCACCATTAGCCAGGCACTCTGCCCTCTGACCTGGCACTTGAGCGTGACCTGTACTAGCTGAGATGAAAGGCCAATTTCTCTTGTGCCCTAGATCTCATCTCCTGTTGTCTACTCAGGGACAATCACTAACATTTTTTCCTTTCTCCTGGGTCATCAATAATTCCTTCTAGACTGGGTCATTCTGATCAGTGTGTAAAACAAGCTGTAATTCAACCCACCATAAAATCCCCCTTTCTTTTCTCCCCACATTTCCCTCCAGCTACTCTCCATTTATGTCCCTTCTTCCCTTTACAGTAGCAATTCTTGAGAGAATTATGTGGGCTC
>PVKS010042314.1:0-15493 GCA_004027875.1 Aplodontia rufa
CTAAAAGGCCCTCCCTATAGGAACTACTTCCCACCCCCATCACCTTTGTGACCCCCACATTCTACTCTGACCCCCTCCCTCACTTACCCTGCTGCAATCACATTGACTTTCTTTATTGCTTTCACACTGCAACTCTGTGGCAGGCATGCCTCTTCAGATATCCGCGTGACCAACCCCCTACCTCCTTCAAGATTTTGTTCAAAAGTCCTAATTTGGAGCTGGAGAAGTAATTCAGTGGTAGAGCACTTGCCTGGCATGTGGGAGGACCCAGGTTCAAATCCCAACACCACATACCCAACTAAGTGTTAGAAGAACAAAAACCAGGGGTTGGGGATTTAGCTCAGTGGCAGAGCGCTTGCCTAGCATGTGCAAGGCCCCGGGTTTGGTCCTCAGCCCTAAAAAAAAAAGAAAAACAAAAACCAGATAAAAAATAAATAAAATTGATTGATTTTCTCTTTCTCCCCACTCCACCCTCTCGCTCTCATTTTCTCTAAGGAAAAAAATCTTCTTAATTAAACTTATCCTAACCATGATATTTAAAATTGCAAAATGACCTCTTTCCTTTTTCCATGCCACTTAACATTTTATAACATACTATATAACTAACTTATTTTTAATTTTTCAAAGAGGGGCTAGAGCAGTGGCTCACTGGTATTGCGCTTGCCTGGCATGCGCGAGGGCATGGATTCGAACCCCAGCACCACGTATACAACGAAGTGTTGGAGCAACAAAAGCCACATGAAAAACTAAATTTAAAAAAAAATGTTTCTCTGTCTTCTGTCTTTCTCCTCTCTTTCACTGTCCCTCAATCTTAAAAAAAAAAAAAAGGTAATTTTTTTTAAAAGAGAGAAGAGAAAGATAGAATCAATCTTATTTATTTTTTTCATCTGCCTGTTTCTCTGATACTTAGTTGTGTATATGGTGCTGGGTTTTGAACCTGCGTTCTCACACATGCCAGGCAAGCACTCAAAGTGCTGAGCCACTGCTCCAGCCCTTGTTTTTAAACAAGGTTTAAACAGTACTAGCTTCACATCACTGTGACCAAAATGCCTGACAAGAGCAGGTTAGAGGGGCAGGAGCAGTGAGTGGCTCAGCAGTTACAGCACTTGCCTAGCAAGTGCAAGGACACGGGTTTGAACCCCAGCACCACATACACAACCAAGTGTCTGAGGAATGAAGGTCACATGAAAAGCTAAATAAAGATTGCTTCTCTCTTTCTCTCTTTCTGTCCCCTCTTTCTTTAAAAAAAAAAAAAAAAGAGCAGGTTAGAGGAGGGAAAAGTTATTGTGGTTCATGATTCTAGAGGTTTAGTCCATGGTCAGCCAAGTCCCTTGTTCTAGGCCTAAGATAAGGCATAACATAATGGTGGAAGGGTGTGGTGGAAGAGTTCTACTCTCTACTCAGAGAGAAGGAGAAAGGGAAAGGAAGGGGCCACAGGGAAGAGGAACCTTTCCAGGGTATGTCTGCATTGACCCACTTCCTCCAACCACACCCCACCTGCCTAGTTACCAACCAGTCCATTCAAACTAGGATGGATTGGTTAGGTTACAGTTCTTACAATCTAATTTCACCACCAAACTTTCCTGCATTGACCCAGGAACATTTAGGGGGACACCTCATATCTACACCATAACATTATCATATAGTAAAATTAATTTTTTTCCTTAAGGCATATAGCTCTAGGAATTTTATTTTCTTTTTGGAGGTACTAAGTATTGAACCCAGGGACACTTTACCACTAGCTACCCCCCAGCCACTTTCATTTTTTGTTATTTTTTTATTGGTGCATCATAGTTGTACATAAAGATGGGATTTGTTGTCACATTCATAGGTGCACACAATACAACAATATATTTTGGCCAACATCTTCCTCAGCACTCCCCCACTTTTCTCCTCCTGTCTGCTGATCCCTTTGCCTCTCTTTATGAGGTATGTATTCATTTATTTTATTTTATTTATTTTTTAAAGAGAGAGGAGGGGGCTGGAGTGGTTGCTCAGCAGGTTTAGTGCTTGCCTCACATGCACAGGGATGTGGGTTCAAACCCCAGCACCACAAACACAACAAAGTGTCGGAGCAATGAAAGCCAAATGAAAAACTAAATAAAATTGATTCTTTGTCTCTCTCTCTCACTGTCCCTTTCTCGCTTAAAAAATAAAAAGTGGGGGAGAGTGAGAAAGAGAGAATCACTTCTATTTACTTTTTCATCTGGCCTTTGTTTCTCGGACACTTAGTTGTGTATGTGGTGTTGGAATTTGAACTCAGGTCCTTGCGAATCAAGGCAAATGCTCCCAACCCCTGAGCCACCACTCCGGCCCCCATCTGTTTATTCTAATATACCCATAGTGACTTAATTCTTTTTTTTTAAGAGAGAGACAGAAAGAGAGAATTTCATTTAATTTTTCATGTGACTTTCATTGCTCCAACACTGTGTTGTGTATGTGGTGCTGGGGTTTGAACCTGCATCTTCGCACTTACCAGGGAAGTGCAATACCGCTGAGCTACCACTCTAGCCCTCTCTTTTTTTTTTTTAAAGGGAGAGAGTGAGTAAGAGAGAATTAATTTTAGTTATTTTTTTCATCTGGCCTTTGTTTCTCTGACACTTAATTGTGTATGTGGTGCGGAGGTTTGAACCCAGGTCCTTGCACCTGCTAGACAAGCACTCCAACCACTGAGCCACTGTTCCAGTCCCAGTGACATTGTTCTTATACCTATGAAGAACATTTTTTCATACATATAACAATAGTATATACAATGACATACTTAGAAAAGCTTGGAGTATATCTTATTTTAACTCAGTTCCAGCCTTTTCCTTCCCCTCCCTTCCTCCTGGCCCCTGTTCTTTTTAGGTATATTTGACAATGGGATAAAACATTAACATTTTTGGGGTTGAGGATTTAGTTCAGTGGCAGAGCACTTGCCTACCATGCACAAGATCCTGAGTTCGGTCCTCAGCCCTGAAAGAAAAAAAAGAAAAAAAATTAACATTTTTATAAAAACGTGAAGTATAATTTATTCTAATTCAATCTCTTGTATGCTCCCTCCCCTGCCCTCTTCTCTCATCCCTCTACTGGTCTTTCTCATTTTTTATTTTCATACAGGGTCTTACAAAGTCACATAGGCTAGCCTCCAACTTGTGATCCTCCTGCCTCAACCTTTTTTTTTTTTTTCTGTCTCAACCTTTGATGTTGTTGGGATTATAGGTATGTGTTACCGTGCCTGGCTTCAGTTCTGTGAATTTTGACTCATATAAATTCTTGTATCCTTCATCACAGTCATGATACAAAGCAGTTCCATCACCTCAAAAAACTGTCATGCCATCTCTTTACAATCATACCACCCACCCTGCCACCCTAGAAACCATTGATCAGTTCCTCATTACATATGTCTTTTCAGTAATGGAATCATGGACTATATAACTTTTAGAGACTGACTTCTTTCACTCATCATAATACCTTCAATTCATCAAAGTTGCTAAATGTATTAGTAGTTTATTCCTTTTTTTTTTTTAAGAAAGAGGACAATGAGAGAGAGAAAGAGAGAAGCGATTTTTATTTAGTTTTTCATGTGGCTTTATTGCTCCAAGACTTCATTGTGTACGTGGTGCTGGGGTTTGAACTCTTGTACTTGCACCTGCCGGGCAAGTGCTATAATTGCCAAGCCACCACTCCAGCCCATTTATTCCTTTTCATTGCCAAGTAGTATTCTGTTATATAGCTGTACCAGTTTATCCGTTTATACACTAGAAGAAATTTGGATTGTTTCCAGTTTTGCAACTTATGAATAGAGCTGCTAAAAAATATTTGTATACAGGCTTTTGTGTAAACATGTTTTCATTTCTCTAGAATATCCTTAACTTTAATTGTATTATTTATTGGGCTTTTTATTTGTTTAGGCTTTGCAGATTTTGTTCCCTGGTGTATGCTAAATGCCTAAAACAGTTCCTGGTACATAGTAGAAGCTCAAAAAATTAGTGAACTCACTGTGTAACTTTAAATTGAAGAGGTATAGTGAAATCAGAGGCACACTGAATCCTTCTAAGGTTCATATCACTAATCCTATACAGACATCTACTATAACCCTGTGGGCCAAGAGACATGAGCTGAAAGAAACCTGCAAATTGAGAATGTAAAAGGCTTTTTACCAAAAGTAAAGCAATTCCTCTCCAATGTTTTTGGTGGCCATCTATCAGATTCCTGATTCAGGGAGAAACTTGGGATGAGGTTTAAGAGAAACCTCTTGGGAGAATACTTTAACAGTGATATCAGCATAACTCATTCTTGTGTGGAATGCAAAGCCACATTTTCTACCCTGATAATAACCCAGAAACAAACTTAATTGCAAAAGCAAGGGGAGGAGACTGGAGCTGGAGTGGTGGCTCAGTGGTTGGAGTGCTTGCCTGGCATGTGAAGGGACCTGGGTTCAAACCCAGCACCAGATACACAACTAAGTGTCAGAGAAACAAAGGCCAGATGAAAAACATAAATAAAATTGATTCTCTTTTCTCTCTCTCTCTCTCCCTCTCTCTTAAAAAAAAGAAAAGAAAAAGAAAAAAGCAAGGGGAGTGATTGCATCTCACATTGTCTAACCAGTTTAGTTTCACTTAAACTCATAGTAAACATCACCAGCTAGGGCTGGAGCAGTGACTTAGCGGTTACAGCACTTGCCTGGCATGCACAATGACATGGGTTCATACCCCAGCACCACGTATAAATGCAGTGTCAGAGCAACAAAAGCCACATGAAAAACTAAATGAAATTAATTCTCACTGTCCCTCTCTTACTTAAAAAAAAAAAAAAAGAGAAAAGAATCAGGGACTGGAGCGGTGGCTCGGTGGTTATGGCGCTTGCCTGGCATGTGCGAATACATGAGTTTGAACCCTGGCACCACATACACAACTAAGTGTCCTAGGAATGAAAGTCATGAAAAACTAAATAAAGATTGCTTCTTTCTCTCTTCCTCCCTCTCTCTCTCTCTCTCTCTCTTTCACTGTCCCCTTTATTAAAAAAAAAAAAAAGAATCACCAACTAGGCTAAGAAAACAGTAAGAGATAGAGACAAAGAAAATAATGATTATATGAAAGGGTAGTTTTTTGTTTTTTTGGTAATTGAACTTATGGGCACTTAACCATTGAGTCACATCTCCAGTCCTTTTTATATTTTATTTTGAGGCAGGGACTTGCTAAGTTGCTGAGGCTGGCTTTGAACTTGCAATCCTCCTGCCTCAGCCTCCTGAGTTGCTAGGATTATAGGTGTATGCCACCATGTCCAGTGAAAGGGTAATTTTTATAAGGGAAGATGATGAGTTCACCTAAATATCTATACTTAACAGCCATACCCTGTTTTTACACTATGAAGGATCCTCAGGATAAGTTTTAAAAAGTCACATAAACAGCATTCATTTAAAAAATCACATGCTGCCTAGTACCCCAGACATGGAACTCCTATTTATTAGAACTTGGAATCCAGTAAGAATCAGTTGGGTCTTGGAGCCCATCCAGTACATTAAAAATTTTTAAAGGCCAAACAAGATTTCAGTTTATGGCAGCTTCCATATTTAAAGTTTGACAAGATTTCAGAATAAGTTTCTTAAATAAATAATTTAGACATAAAATTTCAAATATATAGGACTATGCTTTTAAAATAAAAAGTAATCCTATACAATAATATGTAAGCACTTTAATATTTTGATGAAAATCCTAAGGATCTTTAGAAGCATGTGTACAGTGCATGCATTGTTTTATCACTAACTAGAAAAGGGGATTAGAGTGATGGTTTTAGGATGAGAAGAAGCCCTTTCACTTTTTTTTTTCTTTTTCTTTTCCCCTGTGCTGGAAATCAAACTCAGAACTTCATACATGCTAGGCAAGTACTCTATTGTTGTGCTACATCTCCAGCCCCTAAATCGTCTTTTCTAATCACTGTAGTATTCTAGAATAGGCATTTAGAATATCTTTATTTTTCCCAGTTCACAATTTAATACTTGATACAGTGCTTTAAATGTTCAAAAAGGATGTCTCTGCCATGCTCTGGTAAGTAGAAACTTTAGAAATTTCTGCCAAGTTATTGTGATCTAAAACTCTCTTGAAAGCAGAGTTAAAGTATGCCTTGAAATTCCTGAGTCAGCTGCTCAAGGGACATACTGACTGTACCCGTGCTCATTTTTCTAGGATGAAAAAATCGCTTTGGTGACCTGAGGCAGCTAGCTTTTATTTTCTCCACCCAGAAATACACATGTAACTATGCAGAGAAAGCACACACATATATATACACGCACATATTCTATATTTAAATACTGGCATTAAAATTATTGTGTTTTTTAGTATAAGAATTAGATTTATCTCTTCTACTGACTAGTGTTAAAAGTTTTTTTAACTTCTTTAAGTCAGGGAAGGAAGAAGAAAGCCTACTAATGATTGAATGTTTAGAATGTGCCTAGAACCTTTGCTTGTTTAGCATTACTCCCATTTTATAGATAAGGACCTCAGAACAGTCAAGTGAGGTCACATAGGCTTAAACTGGGCAAGTGCAGTTAGAATTTGAATCATGTCTGATTGAAAGTTGTCTTCATCACCACACAGTGCTGTCTGTTGACTACTCATTGTCAAAGAAAAAAAAGAGAAATGAGGGGAAAGGGAAAGATAGCAGTGTCAATATTATTAAATTTAAAAAGCAGGATGGAAAACAATGAGCATACATGCTGCCATTGTGTGAAATATGTGTATATCTAGATATAGAAATGCATAAATGTGTGTCTCTTTTTACATATGCTTAGCATCTCTCCAGAGGACCATATAGTGGTTACCTTCAAGGTTGAAAACTGGACAGCTAGAAATCTATGTTTTCTCATTCAAACATTTTACATTCTGAGTTTTGTTTTATGAGCATGTATAGATTGATCATCTCTCATGCAAAGATCTAAAATCTAAAACACTCCAAAATCTGAAGCTTTCTGAGCTCAGACACAATAAGTAGAAAATTCCATGCCTGAGTTCAGTGACAGTCAAAGTGCAGGTATATTAGAACTATTGCATAGGGCTGGAGATGTGGCTCAGTGGTTAAACACCCCTTATTTCAATACCTGGTACCAAAAATTTTAAAACTGTACTGCTTTCAATTTAAAAAAAACCTGTTGTATATAAAATTACTTTCAAGCTATGTATGTAATGTAATGTGTATATAAAATCTAAATGAATTTTATGTTTAGATTTGTGTCTCATCCCCAAGGTTTCTCATTATGTATATGGAAATATTCCAAAATTAGTAACACTTCTGGTCCCAAGCATTTCAAATAAGGGATAGTCAACCTATGTTACCTATTCAGAGAGACACTATTTTTAAAAAATGTGGTTAGCTATGATTTTAGAAAATCTGATTATTTTTCAGATTTACTAATCTATTTGATAGTAAAGTTTCTCAGGCTTGTAAGACTTTTTTTTTTTTTAAAATACCAGGGATTGAACCCAGAGGACAACACTGAGCCTCATCCCCACTCTTTTTTTTTTCCCCCACTCTTTTTATTTTCAATTTTGAGACAGGGTCTCACTAAGTTGCTAAAGCTGGTGTTGAACTTGCAATCCTCCTGCTTCAGCCTCCTGGGCTGCTGGGATTACAGGCCTACACCACTGTGCCTGGCTCTTGTAAGACCTTTTTTTTTTTTTAAGAGAGAAAGAAAGAATCAACTTTTTATTTAGTTTTTCATTTGGCCTTTGTTTCTCTGACACTTAGTTGTGTATGTGGTGCTGGGGTTTCAACTGTCCTCATGCATGCCAGGCAAAGTGCTCCAACCACTGAGCCACCACTCTAGCACCTCTTATAAGACTTCTAATGCTGTAAAATAATAAATACTAGCTATTATGATATTGATAAGCATTGACAATGATCTTTTTAGGTTTTCAATAACTATGATGTTACTCTAGTGATGTATCAAATTGGAATTTGAAACAGGTAGAATACTTATATAAACATGTATTATGTTAACAGAGATAATGATAATATAGATTTATCTACATTCAATTTTTTTTCCTTTGATGATAATAGGGATTGAACTCAGGAACATTCTATCACTGAGCCACAACCCCAGCTGTTTTTAATTTTTATTTATTTATTTATTTATTTTTATTTGTACTTGGGATGGAATCTAGGGGTGCTTTATGACTGAACTACATCCTCAGTCTTTTTTTTTTCTTTTTGAGACAGGGTTTCACTAAGTTGCTGAGGATCTCACTAATGTTGCTGAGGCTCGCCTCAAACTTTGCAATCCTCTTGTATCAGCCTCCCAAGTTCTTGGAATTTTTTTTTATTACAGCTTTATAGATTTACATAATAGTTGAGTTTATCCCAACAGACTCATACATGCATGAAATTTGATTTCAGTTCATGACCAAGTAACTGAAATTTCAACTATTTGTTCTTAATGCTGTGTAACATTTTAATAATCTTCAATTTACCCAGTTTTTAAAACAAGAATACTGTGCTTCAAAATGACATGTCAGTCATGACTGAAGTAAAAGAAGTATTTTATGAGTCCTAAAACTGAACTTAAAAAGAAAAAAGTTACCTATCTACTAAAAGCCATATTTTGCTGGGTATAGTGACACATGCCTGTAATCCCAGCAACTCAGGGGGTGGGGTGCAGGCTGAGGATCATGAGTTCAAAGCCAGCCCCAGCAGTTGATCAAGGTCCTAAACAACTTAGCAATACCCTATCTCAAAATAAAATACAAAAAGGCTGGGGATGTGGCTCAGTGGTTAGGTGCCCTGGGTTCAATCCCTGATACCAAAAACATAAAATAAAAACCATATTTTAATTTTGGGCTACTTTCATGGAAATAGGGTGGTTTGATTATGCAAGGTGGTCAGTTGTGTCTTTGTGCTTACCCCGATTATATTTTCTTTTTGTACATATTTTTCAAAACTGTAATGATCTGGGGCTGGAGTGGTGGCTCAGTGGTCACGATGCTTGCTGGCATGCACAAGTACGAGAGTTCAAACCCCAGCACCACGTACACAATGGAGTCTCGGAGCAACAAAAGCCATGTGAAAAACTAAATAAAAATTGATTCTCTCTGTCTCTCTTTCACTGTCCCCTTTCTTAAAACAACAACAACAAAAAACCTGTAATGATCTGTTTACATAGTTGTTCCCCAGTAAGCTGGGCATTCCTTTGCTCTTATATACTTAATGGCTAGATTTAATGCCTGACACTTAGATAGCCATTGAATCTTGTCTGAATTGAACTGAACTAGAAATACTTAGCTTAGTGTAGAGAAGAGAAATATATAATCAGTCTTTCAGATGTCTGAAAGATTTTCGTGTGGAAGAGAGATTAAGTTTGTCTTATGGCTTCAGTATATAGTGAACCAATGGAAGGAAGCGTTAAGAAGTTTCTAACTATTAAGAGTTATCTTGGGGGGGCGGCTGGAGCGGTAGCTCAGCGGTTTCAGCGCTTGCCTGGCAAGCACGAGGACCCGGGTTCAAACCCCAACACCACATACACAACTAAGTGTTGGAGCAACTAAGGCCACGTGAAAAACTAAAGTTGTTTCTCTCTTTCTCTGTCTCTCACTGTCCCTCTCTCTTTAACTAAATAAAATTTATTTTTTTTAAAAAAGAGTTATCTTGGGGGCTAGAGCAGTGGCTCAGTGGTTACAGAGCTTGCCCGACATATGCAAGTACACGGGTTCAAACCCTAGCACCCATGTACACAACTAAGTGTCAGAGCAATGAAAGCCATGTGAAAAACTCAATAAAATTGATTCTGTCTCTCTATCTCACTGTCCTTCTCTCTTAAAAAAAAAAAGTTATCTTGGGGCTGGAGCAGTAGCTAAGCAGTTACAGTGCTTGCCTGGCGTGCATGAGTACGTGAGTTCAAACCCCAGCACCATGTACACAAGGAAGTCTTGGAGCAACGAAAGCCACATGAAAAACTAAATAAAATTGATTCTCTCTTTCTCTCATTGTCCCTCTCTCTTAAAAAAAAAAAAGTTATCTAAAGCTATATGTTACTATCTCAGGGGGTACTGAATCTATTTCAAGGGAGATTCATGGCTCTTGACTTTTGTTTTATACTTTGTTCTAGATAATTGCCTGTATGTGATAGTCAAATCGTCAAGGTTTTTCCTATGATGATATCATTAACTTGCCATCTAGTGTTCATTTTAGAGAAGAAGAAAAATTGTATGAGTATAGTAGTTAGGCAGAAATTATGCATAACTTTGGTTATACTCATCAGGATGCAGGCATCTATGTTATGTCTTGGCAGAAAAGGTGTAATTTGGTTGTTATTTTTCATAGAAAACAAAAATACTAACATTCTTCTTTAAATTTTATTCAGTCAAATTCATCCGAGAAGTAACACCATATATCAAGAAGCCATCCTTAGTATCAGATCTGCCGTGGGAGGGTGCAGCTCCCCATTCACCAAGCTTTGGTGGCAGTGAAGACTCTGGTTCTCCAAAACACCAGAACAGCACCAAGGACAGGAAGGTCATCCCTCTCAAAATGTGCTTTGCTGCTAGAAACCTAAGCATGCCGGATCTGGAAAACAGGTGAGCTATACCTAACATCAACATCATACTTTTAGCTTTACAGACTTAAGGACTTGCTGAACTATAACATGACTGCATTAACTAAATTATACAAAGGAAAGTATCAATATAAGTTGATTGATTTTTTTAAGTTCCATATTTTAATTATTTCAAATATGTGTACACATATGTATATAGTAAAATTTTGAACAGACACACAAGAAGCTGTTAATGGTGGTTACCCCTGGGAGTGAAATGGAATAGAGGGTAGAAAAAAGTAGGGACTTCTATTCCTTTTATATCTCTAGTATTATTTATTTTATTTTATTTTATTTTAAGAGAGTGCTGGCCTTTGTTTCACCAGCACTTAGTTTTGTATGTGGTGCTGGGGTTTGAACCTAGGTCCTTGTGTGTGATGTATTACTTTATAATTGAAATAACAAATTAAAAAAAAATTTAGCTGGGCACAGTGGCACACATGTGTAATCCAAGTGACATGGAAGGCTGGGATAGGAGGAGCACAAGTTCAAGGCCAGTTCCTGCAATTAGCGAGGCCCTAAGCAACCTAGTGAGACCCTGTCTCAAAACAAAAAAATAAAAAAAGCAGTGGCTTAGTAGTTACAGCACTTACCTAGCATGTGCAAGGATGTAGGTTCGAACTCTAGCACCCTATACACAGTGAAGTGTTAGAGTATCAAAAGCCACAAGAAAAACAAAAGAAAATTGATTCTCTCTTTCTCTCTCACTGTCTTTCTCTCTTTAAAAAAAGAAAAAAAGAATCTTAAAAAAAAAAAAGATAAAATAAAAAGGACTGTGGACTTGGTTCAGTGGTAAATTGCCCCTAGGATCAATGCTCAATGCAGAAAGAATTTTTTTTTTATTTTATGTTTTGTTTGTTTTGTTTTGAGATAGGATCTCACTGTGTTGCCTAGACTGGCCTCAAACTCCTGGGTTCAAGTATCCTGTTGCCTCAGCTTCCCCCAGTAGCTAGTGCTGTTGATGTGCACTTCCATCCAGCTTTAAAATTTTTTAAATATTTCTTTATAAGAAAATTTCTTACATTGTGGGTGGTGGTAAGAGTCAGAGATCTGTATTATACATCTGGCTGTCTCAGGTAGCACTCTTACCCTGGCTGTCTTTGAACTTGTGATCCTCCTGCCTCAGCCTCCTGAGTTGCTGGGATTAAAAGCATACACGACTTTCCCCAGTATATGGTGATATAATTTTTTTTTAAATTTAGAGAATACTTTATTAGTTTCTGTAATCAAACCCATGTAGATAAGACCTTACATATTTAATACAGTGCGTTACCCCTGTACAAATGGAAAAAAAATTAAGTTTAACATTTCTAGACCAATATGGCTGTTAATTTCTGTACAATGCCAACTCAACACGGTAAACTGGGATACTTTTTCCATAGTTGACAGCACAGCTAAAGTTTCCAAAAATTCAAATTATATATATATGTATATATATACATATATATATATATTTATATTTATATAAAAAGACCAATAATAGCAGTATGTTATGCATCAATAGCAGCAACAGCTTTTCCAGGTTCTACAGTCATCTGAACAAAATTGTAGAGACATCCAGCACACTCCATTCAAAAACGGAAGAAAAAAAAGGGGGTAAAAAGCAAAACCAAAAACAAAACAAAACCCGAGAAAACAGCAAAGTTCTGTTACTGTTGTGATACCTGGCACCATTTTTTTTTTATTAGCTTCTCAATCATCATCTGAAAAGAAAACATTCTAGAGTAGCATCATTAAAAACAGCTCTGATAAAGCACGGTCACTACTACGTATCATAAAGCAGGAACAAGAGGTTTTATATTCACAGAGTATGATACAGTACTGTCCTACATCTATAATACTAGAGGATACAATTAAAAAGGCATTATTTGAGGGGCTGGAGCGGTGGCTCAGAGGTTTCGGCGCTTGCCTGGCAAGCACGAGGACCCGGGTTCAAACCCCAGCACCACGTACGCAACTGAGTGTTGGAGCAACTTAGGCCATGTGAAAAACTCAATAAAGTTGTTAAAAAAAAAAAAAAAGGCATTATTTGAGACTTGATTCTACTTTTCCAGCAGAGGGCCCAAAGGATGGTACGCGACGCAGCTCAGTAAAGAAATGTACTCCTTAGGATTTCCTTTCATTGGCTGCATAGTTCCAAGTACTCACTCTCTTCATGAACATCTGGTGATATAATTTTAACTTGCTCTCCAGTGTTCTTTTTCTAAAGAGAAAAACAGTAGAATTGCAAGTAGTTTGATACAAATTAGGCATAACCACTAGAATGTGAACATCTATGTATCTGGGTATAAAAAGTATACACAACCATTGACAATGCACCTCAGTTGTGAAAGTTAAGAGAGAGAAATTAGGAAGATGGGCTTTATAACTTTGACCAACCTATTTGTTTTCTCTCTACCTTGATTTCCTTCTATATAAAATAAATGTTATAGGAGGATACAATGAAAAACAATGTTTGTAAAGTTGGCGTTGTAAGTTCTTTAGATATTATAGCTGCAGTTAGCGTCCTTAAGTAAATTCTTTAATTTTTCTGTCCTGTTTTCTCTGTAAAACGAACATTATGCCTGTTCAACTGTACCCTTTAAAACTACTTCAAGGACAAAGGTTCTAAAAACATACGCTGTAGAAAAAACAGCCTTTTTAACAAATGGTGCTGGGAAAACTGGTTATCTGTATGTAGAAGAATGAGACTAGATCCTTATCACTTACCCTGCTCAAAAGTCACCTCAAAATGGACCAAAGACCTAGTAATTAGATCAGAAACTATGCAATTCCTAAAAGAAAATGTAGGGTCAACACTCCAACATATAGACACAGGCAGTGACTTTCTCAATAGGACCTCTAAAGCTTAGGAAATGATATCAAGAATTAATTAGTGGAATGGCATCAAATTAAAAACCTTTGGCACAACAAAGGAAATGATTACAAAATGAAGAGATATGAGAGGTAGATCTTGGTCTAGGATTGACTGCAGCTTACTGTCCAACTATGTCATGTATGCATGAATATGTAACAATAATTCCCTCTAGTATGTAAGTCTATGTTGAACTAACAAAAAATATAAAAAAGATATGAATAGCTAACAAAAATATGAAAAAATATTCAACATCTTTATCAATTATAGAAATGGCAATAAAAACTCTACTGAGATTTTATCTCACTCTAACTACAGTGGCAATCATCAAGAATACAAACAATAACCAGGTGTAGAGGCACAAGCCTGTAATCCCAGTAACTCTGGAGGCTGAGGCAAGAGGATTACAGGTTCAAAGGCAGCCTCAGCAACTTAGCGAGTCCCTAAGCAACTTAAAGACACTCTGTCTTGGGCTGGAGCAGTGGCTCAGCTTTTATGGCACTTGCCTTGCTTGTGCACGGAAGCAATTTCGAACCCCAGCACCATGTACACAATGAAGTGTCGGAGCAACAAAAGCCATGTGAAAAACTAAATAAAATTGATTCTCTTTCTCACTGTCCCTCTCTAAGAGAGAGAGAGAGACTCTTGTCTCAAAATAAAAATATAAAAAGGTCCAAGAAAGTGGCTCTCTGGTTAAGCCCCCACTGAGCTCAATCCCTGACATCAAAAAAGGAAAAAGAAAAGAAGAGAGAGAGAGAAAAGAGAATGCAAACATTAATAAATGCTGAAGAGGATGTGGAGAATAAAGAACACTTTCACACTGTTGGTGGAACTGTAAATTAGTACAACCACTATGGAAATCAGTATAGATTTTCCCCAAAAGACTAGGAATGGAACCACTATATGACCCAGCTGTACCACTCTTTGGTATTCATTCTAAAGAATTAAAGTCATCATACTACAGTGATACATGCATGCCCATGTTTATAGCAGCACAATTCATAAGCCAAATTGTGGAACCAGCTCAGGTGTTCATCAATGAATGAAAGGATAAAGAAAATGTGTTGTATGTATATAATGGAGCTTAATTCAGCCATACGGATGAACAAAATTGTGTCACTTGTAGGAAAATGGGTGGAACTTGAGAACATTATGTTAAGTGAAAAAGCCAAACTCAGAAAGTCAAAGGTCATGTTTTCTCTCATATATGGAAACTAGAGAGGAAAAAGGGAAAGAAAGGTTGGAGGGATCTCATGAAAATAGAAGAGTGATCAGTGGAGTAGAGGAAAGGGACCAGGGAGAGGGAAAGCAGAGATACTGGAGAATGATATTGGTTGAGACTGGCCTCAAACTTATGATCCTCCTGCCTCAGCCTCCTGAATTGTTGGGATTACAGACATGTACCACTATACCTTTCCGTTACGAATATGTTTGTTCAAGTCTTTTTGTGAGCACACATTTTCACTTTACTTGGGTAAATTCATAAGAGTGGAAAGTCTAAGGGTAAGTGTATGTTTGGTTTTATAAGAAACTGCCAAACTTCTTCTAAAGTTGTTGTGCCATTTATGTTCATGCCAACAAAGTATCAAAGTTTCCGTTGGTTACTTACTTGCCAACCCTAATCTTTTAAATTTCAACCATTGTGGTAGTATGTAGCAGAATCTGTTTGTGGTTCATTCTTCATTTTTATATAAAGGCTTCACTTTTTTTTTTTTTCAGAGAAAGCGAGAGAAAGAGAACTAATTTTATTTAGTTTTTCATCCGGTTTTTGTTTTGACAATTAGTTGTGTATATGATGCTGGTGTGCGAACCCAGGTCCTCACACATGCCAGGCAAGCACTCCAACCACTGAGCTACCGCTCCAGCCCAAGGCCTCACTATTGCTAGGCTATGGAAACAACCCCAGTGTCCCTCACAGGAAGAATGGATCCAAAAACTGTGGTACATTTATACCATGGAATATTACACAGCAATTAGAAACAATGACATTGCAGCCTTCGAGGGTAAATGGATGGTTATGGAAGAGATCATGATGAGTAAAATCAGCTTAACCCAGAGATCTAAGGGTCGATTGT
>PVKS010042315.1:0-15500 GCA_004027875.1 Aplodontia rufa
GGTCAAGAATTTCTTCATAATAATTTGTGGGCATCATAAGCGTTTCATCTTTGACCCCCCAAAACTCATGTCCTTCTTATTTACATTCATTCTATTTTAGTAACCTCAAATATCTTAATTTCTTTTAGGATCAATTTTAAAGTGTAAGTCTAAAGTCTCACTTAAATATCATGTAAATTTGTTATGAGTAAGTCTCAAGGTATAATTCATTCTGAAAAACATTGCTCTTCAGCTATGTATCTGTGAAATCAAGCAATGGTGGGATGAGCATAAAACAGATATTACTAATCCTAAAGGGAGAATTAAGAAAGAAAGGAGTGACAGGTCCCCAGGAAGTCCAGAACCTTGCGGCTTGAAAACAATTTCCTTCAGCTCAGTGCTCTGATCTCAAGGACCAGTGGGCAGAGGAAGGTTAGTCCTTCTGGACACAGTGGGATTGTGATTCTTCCACTAAAGCTTTGCTAAGCAGGGGTCAGCTCCCTACATCTCTGGGTGGACCTGTCTTTATGGCTTCAGGACTGTAATCAGACACCAGTGGCTTTGCTGTTTTGGGTTTCACAGACCCATTTGGGGATCTCTATGGTACTGTTGTTTGGGCTGATCTCTACTTGTGTCCTGAAGCTCTCAGGAACAAACTTCAAAAGGTAAGTGGAGATAGTTGCACCTCCATAGCCTTGCTGGGATTAGCACACATCACACTTGGGTGTGCTACAGCTACACCTAAAGCACAGTGATGGAATGGTGTGTCAGAGACTAGGATGTGAGGCAGTAATGATCAATGTGGCTTTCCTTTGAAATCATCCTGCCAGCAGGACCTTTATTATTATAATATGATAAGTATTATTACTATTGCAGCGCCCCCATGATTTCTGGAACATCTTTGAGGTCATTCTTGCATTGTCTTACATAAAAAGTGGTGGGTCTATTTAGATTTCTGAGGTCCGTGTGCATCTGATTCTATTATTACCTTTTATATTTTTCAAATTATTCTCACTTTTTTTTGCCTAGATTCCTTGTGTCCTTATAGGTACTTCCAAGCCTTCTTGCTTTGTCTCACAAATGAGATTTTTGAGTAGACCTATATGTAAATAATAAAAAATGTTGAATTCAAAATCCAGCCTCCATTGCTTTTTGCTTCTAGAGACCGGATAATCCATAATAGCTTCTACTAATCAAAAGAATGGGACTTTATATGGGATTTTACTCAAAACTGAGTAAAATGGAAAAAGAGGCTGGACCAAGGGCAATCATTTTTGCTGTCTTATGTTTAGCAAAGACGCCTAAGTTTCTAGAGTTAACCAATAGGGAAAATAATTCCTGATCATTACAGAGGCAGAATTGGTACCACATCCAATAAAAGGAACAATATCTATGTAAGTAGCTTCCTCAATTAGAGTTCTAATCATGTCTTTTAGTCATGGAGACAATAGTAAATCTTGCCTGGAGACAATAGTAAATCTTGCCTGAAGACTCTCTCTCAGCATACCTTTTATGTTCTTTGAACTCTTTATATTTCTCAGTAAATCTCTTTCTGATGAAATTATCTATTGGATTCTATTACTTGCAAGTATGATCCCTAACATACCAAACTACTATGGGTCAGTAATAATATGAGATATACCCCATTGCAGAAGCAATAGTTATTACTACTACTATTATTATTATAAATAGGTGATTTACAGATGTAACACTCTGGGTTCTATAATAAATCAAACTGTAGTTGGTTTTGTTTTTTAACACTCACTCACTCCTCAGCACTTCTAGTGTTCCGAATGGATATAAGGGATTGACCGTAGACCCACTGTTCTAGTTTTTACTGATTATTTGTAAACCTGGTTTCCTCACATGGTATGTTCTCAATTCTTTCTCATAAGATTGTACTTTGCTTAAAAGGGAAAAATTGGTGAGGAGTAGAAATATCAATTTTATTACCCATTTTAGCCCATATTTCATGTTCTTTTCATTCAAATTTCCTTACCTGTAGAATTACAGTAGGTGATATATCACTCACCACAGCCCCAGAGGGTGTATGTCAAGTCCTCTTGCTTCTCATTTCAATAGACGTTCAGCACAAATGGTCATTTGGTTGTGGGGAAATTTCTATCCATCTTTAACATTGAATTTGGCCTCCCATTTTGCAGTAGCAGAAAACCAGCTGTGTAACAGAAACACATGCATGGCATAACTCTCATCAAAGTGTCTTAACTTATTCAGGGAAAATAGTGTACACAATAACTTGAAGATAATATGTCATAAGCCTGCAGGTTGCCTCATTTTTATAAGTTATATGCCTAGGCTAAGTTAATTTTTTTTTTACAAAGGAATGATAAGAATTTTAAAAGCAATAATATAATGTATATTCCATTATGAGCAAGGGCAATGTGGTCATCAACCTTTCATCACTGTGACATAAAAATGCCAACAAGAACAATTTAGAGGAGTTAAAGTTTATTTTGGTTCACAGTATCAGTTCAGTTCATGTGAGCTGACTCTGTTGCTCTGGGTCTAAGATAAGGCAGAGCATTCTGGTGGAGGAGTATGGTAAGGAGTGTATCTCTACTCATGACAGCTAGCAAGCAGAGAGAGAGAGGGAAAGGCTCCACCCACCTAGCCAGCCATGTCCCACTTGACTACCCTTACCACTTAATCCAACTGGGATGAACTGATTAGGTTATGGCTCTCAGAACTCAAACATGCCACTTCCTCTGAACATTATTGCTTTAACACAGGGGCTTTGGGGACACACCATGTACCCAAACCACAACAGAAATGCTCATAAACTCATCTCCAAAGTAATTTTAAGGGAAAGAGTAAATAAATTGATTGCATTATCCAGATCTATCGTCGTTTATATTTTCAAAAACACTTCACTTCTCAAAGTCACAGGGGAAAGAAAGAACAAATATGACTTTGCTCTCAAGATGAGGTGAGTAAAAAAATCTGATAAACAGGCCTGGTCTTCACTAGAATATTTTGATTTTGAACTTCATGTTTTCTGTCCAAGATAATAATAACAAAAATATATAAAACAAACAACAACAACAACAAAAAAAAGAAACAAAGAACACATTTCTTTTAAATCAGAGTCTGTGGGATCCAGATATCTTTGATTAAGAAGATTTGAATTATTTATTAGAGTAAGTTATGCATAATCTTTTTGTTTGTATTCTGAGTCCTTCTTTAATTTAGCCTTCTGATAAGATACAAACTTATTAATTAGTGTGGGATATTTAAACATTTTTAGTTTAGCATCATGTTAATACTGAGTGGGAATAATAAAATAAATAAATAAATAGGATTTCCTAATTACGTCAATCCCTTTATAAATTTTTCTGGAGAATTTTAGTACCCTATATTTGTACTTTGCAACTGGTCTTCTTGCTTCACTAATCCTCCAACTCATATATCAGTAAACTTTTTCTGTAAAGAATTATATAATAGATATTTTAGAATTTGGTCTGTGTTGCAACTACTCAATTCTGTAATGCAAGCCGTGAAACTTTCTTTATAAAACTAGGATAGGACTAAAGATGATGTGTGAGCTATTGTTTTTGACCTCTGTCCTTAAATCAATCAATCAATCACAAGAAATTTTTTGAAAAGTCACAAAAGTGCCAGTTCTATAGCATTTTAAATATTCCTTGGAGAGGAATATAGTGGTTTTTGTATGCCAGGTAAATGATATTTCATAAAGAATACTAAAGAGCATTAGATATGGGGTCAGGGGCAGAAAAGCAAGTAATGGTTATAACATTCAGAAAATAAATGTCCCGAAAAGCAAAAGCTTTTGTATAGGATCTGTGTTCAGGAGAAAACAGAAGATTACAAATGTAGACAAACATGTGTCAAAGACATGACAATATGTAAAAACTAAAAGAAGAGAGTTAAGCATCTCCCATATAGAGACTGTAAAGAAGGAAATTTTTTAGCACTTAAAAAAAAAAGAATTGCTTTGGTTAAGTAACATGTATGTGAAACAAGGTATGGAAGAGTGGACTGAAAACTTCTATTGTCATGAAAGGAAACCAGAGTCTTTTAGGGGCAGGAAGAAAGAGCATAGAGATACAAATAATTTCTACATTTTTTAAGCCTCTTGGTTGATAGGGAGGAGAATGCTGCATTAAAGAGCTTCTTCCTCTCCTCATTCTGATATAAAGCTGGTCCCTCTCCACCTCTCCCCTGTGTCTCCTTATGTGCATCTCTCCTACTCTAAATTTGCTCCTTCACTTTATTATGTTACAAATTTATAAACATTTATCTTTTCCTTTTGCTTTCCTTCCAAAGTCCACTTGATGGACACATTTGTCTTCTGGTTATATGACCAAGAATCATTTGGATGAGGTAAGCTAGAAAATGGCAAACACTGCAAAGTGTTTCAGTGAACTGTTTACAGCACTTGTGTTAAAGGAGTCTTTCAACAAACAAAAGTTTTGGCATCTTTTCTCCTTTGAAAGGTAATTATTTATTATGGTAGAAAGCACATAAAATACACACTGATTTATTGTGTATGTTGTCATGTTAATTAAATCTTCATGTTGGATAGCTTCTATAACTTGATACTGTCATTTGTTGGTGGGTAGTATCTTGGAAATATATGTAATTTTGATTTCTTATTGAAAATGATTCATACAAGTTTAAGAAGCAAGTTTTAAGAACCAAAACAGAACTTTTAATGTCCATTTTAATCGTAATTATTTTAAGCTCAAATCACTAGGCCTACCACTAACCCTGTAAATTCTCAAATGGACACCTCAATCTCCATATTCATTGATATGCAATTCTATTTTGTCTTCTTCTTCTCTCCTATCTCTTTCTTTTTCAACAGCTTTATTTCTGTGTATTTACAATAGACATCCAAAGGGTATCTATGCACTTCTAAGAATTTGGAAGATTACACAGTGGAGCATGTAAAAAATGATCTTAGAATTTGTGTCAAAATTTATTTTTTATGTAATAATAAAGAAATAGGGGGACTGGAGCAGTAGCTCAGCAGTTACAGTGCTTGCCTGACATGCATGAGGATGCAGGTTTGAACCCCAGCACCATGTACATAATGAAGTGTCGAAGCAATGAAAGCCACATGAAAAACTAAATAAAATTGATTTTTTCTTTCTCTCTCTTTTAAAACAATAAAAATAAAGAAGTAAAGATTATTAATTTGATATATTTATGTATTTACAATGTTTAATGTAATATACATAACATATTCATATAATTTATAGTACATTTGATATATAGATGACATCAGTACTTTTACTTAAGTTTCTATGTCAGATGTACCTGTCTCACATGGAATTGCAAGAATATCCTGGGCAGAGTCAGTATTCCATGACATAGAATGGTCAAGACTATAAACATTGGGCAAAAGACTCAACATGTCTCAAATTATTTGTTATAAATGATTTTCTTTTAAAAATGCAT
Organism: Aplodontia rufa; assembly: GCA_004027875.1. Taxonomy (NCBI): domain Eukaryota; kingdom Metazoa; phylum Chordata; class Mammalia; order Rodentia; family Aplodontiidae; genus Aplodontia; species Aplodontia rufa. The sequence continues at coordinate 5,422 of PVKS010042315.1, forward strand.
GCCAACTAAAAATGCATGGATATTAACTTTTTTCTAAGCCACTAAACAAATATTAGAGAAGTAAAAAGGAAATATCAAAGGAAATCTCAAAAACAACAAAAATCCTCAACCACTTTTTATTTTTTTTAAGAGAGAGAGACTGTGTGAGAGATAATCAATTTTATTTAGTTTTCCATGTGGCTTTCATTGCTCCAACACTGTTGTGTGCACCGTGCAGGGTGGGATTTGAACCCTGATCCTAGCGTATACCAGGCAAGCACAGTAACAGTTGAGCCACCACTCCAGCCCCTTCAACCATTGTTTTTTTTTAAAGAGAGAGGGACAGTGAGAGAGACAGAGAAAGAGAGAAACAATTTTATTTAGTTTTTCACATGGCCTTAGTTGCTCCAACACTCAGTTGTGTACGTGGTGCTGGGGTTTGAACCTGGGTCCTCCTGCTTGCCAGGCAAGTGCTGAAACCGCTGAGCCACTGTCCCAGCCCCTCAACCATTGTTTTTAACAAATATATTTTGTGGAATATTTTATGAGCACGACTCCTGGTAGCAAAAGTTGGCTTGACTGGTACACAAAATGAACAAGCATTTTCAATCATGGAATTGGACTCCATATAGACTTCATTATTTACATAGTTTTTCTTATTACACTGTTTCATTCATTACTTCTGAGCTGAAATAAGTTCTTAAAGTTCATCTCCCATCAAGCCAGCATCTCTGCTACACAAATTATACTTTCTGTTCTGAGAAGTATTGGGCTCATCAGTTTGTGACCATAATGTTTTTCCTTATTTTCCAACATTTTACTAAAAGCATATACTCTCACCATGTTAGAGTACATGAATATTTGTGTATAGAGTTTATCTAGAAACTCAGGGAATTTTTTTTATCAAATCTTTTGCTTTTTCCCAGTTCATTTTAAATGATATCATCATCTTCATAAGTCCTTTTTTCTCCTCTCCCCAATGAAGTTTTACATCATCTTATTTTGTGTTCCCATCTTTCACAGTTTTCTTATCTTTTTTGCATTTTGAGAGAAAACATTTTTGCTTACTTGTCATTGTCCTATGGTAGGACTCTTTGATGAGTCAAATTGGTTCCTCATCCTCCAGGGCGATGAATTTCCTCTACTTGATTTCTTTCTGAAACCCATGATTGAGTATCTACAACCCTTCAGCATGCAAAAATCATTTTAAAAAAATTACAGCCATTTCTAATGCTTAATTAGATTGAGCTCTTCCTGAGGGCAAAACCTATGAATTAGTCTTGATTCAAACCTGATGACTCCTAATGCAGAGCTTATTAAGTATATGATAGTTAGTAGATATTTAACTAAGCATGTAAACATTAGCTTTGATTTAATACTATGGCTTTCTTAATAAATGGATCTGTACTAAATAAAATGTTTCATGTCAGATTATACTTTTCAAAGATGATCCCTGAAATATTTCCCTTCACACAACACCATCTGTTAGGAGATAAAGTGTCTGTACTCTTTTCTTGAATCTGAATAGGCTCTTGGTTTGCTTATAACTGGTAAAATGCTGTGAAAGCAACAATGAGTAACTTCTGAATCTTGGTCATAAAAGACCCTGGGAACTCTTGCTTTGCCTGCTGGAACATTATCACTTGGAGATTTGAGTAGTCATATGAGAAATCTGACTACTCTGAAATCACCATGCTCTGAAGAAGCAAAGCCCCGTAGAGAGGATATATGTAAACTCTCCAATTTAAAATTTCAGCCTTTTGAGTTTTCTTGAACTATGTGTTAGTAATGTGATTTGTATATTTTGAATGTTTTTTCCCTCCAAAATTTATGTTGAAATTTAATCCTTAATGTAATAATATTAGGAGGCTTGTTCTTTTGGAGGTGATTGAGTCACACCACCCAGAGGCTTCGTGAACAAGATTAAGGGCCCTTATAAAAGGCCTTGAAATATAGAGTTAGTATCTTTTCACCCTTCTGCTCTGTTGTACCACATAAGGGTCCTTCTTCCTAGGGAAATGCAGCATCAAGATGCCACCTTGGAAGCAGAGTACATATATAAATTATTATCAGAGAAGCACAATCAGGGATTCATTTTAATTTTGCATGTAGCAAGGGTTATATGATATATTTTAAACATCCAAATAAAATGAAGTAAAAAAGATTGGCATTGAAGTAAAGTCCATATCAGTGCAGTCAAGGGAAAGAGTTAGATAAAATTATATTACTGGCATTATTATTTTCATTTGATCTATTTATTGGAAAAACACTAGACAGAATGCGTTCTTGAAATGATCTGTGGAGACTAAAATTGATAGTAGTACCTGAAAGTGAAAAAGGTTAATGTTTGGGAGTTGACTTCATAATAGAAATCTTTGGATTCATATAGCACCCTGCCTTTTTAATGCATCTTTACATTAACCTTAGATCTGTTGTGTGAAGTATATTGAACAAATAGACCTTAATGATTATATTGGAGAGAAAGGAACTTGGCTTATCTTTTGCTATGTTTGAGTGCATGTTTGCTTGACTAATTCCCAAGAACTATATGGCATTATTATATATTGAAAGTCAAGTTTTATTTATTTAGGTATTCAAATTTGCAAGATCTCAAAGAGAATATCCTTTTTTCATTTACCTTAGGATTATTTCATCACATGATACATTTTAATGGAATTGAATTGATGTAAGTTGAGTTGGAATAAATTTGCCTCACTCAAAACAAATAAGTAATCAAACATATAGGTGCCTTTTTATCTGATTCTTCTAGTCAAAGAAACAAAATTCTGTTTGCAATTCTTTGTTTGATTCCTCTCAGGAGATGCTAACACTCACCACATTCTCAACAAGACAAATATCTACAAATGACTACCATGTTTTTCTCATTTAGTCTAGTTATAGGTTCAGAATTGTTTATAATACAGTGGTCCACTGAATTTCTATGAAATGCTGAGAATTGGTTTATGACTTGAAGAGTATTTGTCATCTTTGTTTATTGGTATCATTAATTGATATTTCACAAAGATAACTATATACTTATTTGGGAATAATTGAAACCAATATCTAGAACATGGTAAATACAGGTTTATAAAACACTTATAGATTCCTATAGATTAGATTAATGCACGTATTTATAATTGTGCATTAAAATGCATGGTATTAATTTTTAGACAATAAATATGCTTGAAATTCTGTTTTCATTAAATTGTATTAAGTACAGTTTCCACCCAGAGCAGTTGGAACAGAAATAACTTTAAAACTTGATCTTTTGTTCTTTCCTTAATTTTTGTTCTCTAACAATTCAAACCCAATCATAGGTAGATTACACCATAATCAAAGTGCTTCAACAAAGAGTGTGGACACTGACTTAACCAACTATTAGCAAAGGATAAGGGTGGGAGGATATTTTTGGATACAGTCATGTTGTCCTGTAAGTGGAGGCAAATTCATAAATAAGAATTTTTTGTTTTGAACTTCCATATCTCTGCAATTAAGCTTTGAGGATCTGCTACTTTAGGAACAAAAGTTTTCAAGTTTAAACCATCATCAGTGCAACATTCCTCCTAAAGACAAATAGGCAGGTTTCTAGCTGAGAAGTTGAAAGGTGAGAAAAGGCTATGCTGAAACTATCCTCTCACTCAGTATAGTGTTTCACATAATGATGAATGGTGCTGTTTCAACCTGAGATGAAAGATTTTGCATTTACTTTGAAGCAATAGCCAAGTGATCACTACTACTGATTACAGATGTGTCTAAATAAGTGGAGTAGATGGCAGAGTACAAGTCATCATTTCACTGAGAAAACTGTCATTACTTTTTTTCTCTCTTCTGGAAAACATATTTTGTGCTGCCTAGGAAATCACTTATATTTTTGTCCATAGAGGAAAATAAAAATAAAAATCTAAATGCTTAGTTAAATCATCTTTTTTTTTCTCAAAAATGTTTTAGGAAAAAAATCAGGTCAAGACTGAAACAAATTATCAATTTCTTATTTTTAAAAAACCTTTATTTTTTGAGTAGTTGTAATGTGAAGCAACTGTCAAAGAACTTCCCTCTATTTTGCTTAAGCATACCACATCCATAAAAAGAGAAATTATTGCATAATTTTTTAATCACTTTTGTGTCTACAAAGCATCTTAAAAATAGAAAGATTGCTTACTTTAAAGGAAAGAAAAGTATAAGTGAGAAAGGACACATGAGTAGGTATTTGAATATATGCAAGGTGTCTTGATGTCTACCTCATAGGTTTTCATTCAAAGATTTCTGACAAGAAAGTTATTTTTCCAGTTCCTAGAAAGGAATAGTCCACATTTAACCTATCTCCACTGCCATATGTCCAACATTATTAGAGAGCAAATAAAGCATACAGTCAGTATTATTCAAGAAATTATTGTTCTAGAAATAGTACTATTTCACCATTTACAATGATAACACAGTTGAGATTGTAGACAAACTAAAAATTAAATCATTATAAATACCTAGCAGACCTAAAATCCATGAATAAATATAGTTGCTCTCAATTTACTCTTATTTAACTACAGTTGTTGCTCTAATTTAAAAGAAAAGCTCCTATATTTCTCTATTGGTTTATTGGCCCAATCAGTGCTTCCAGATCATCTTAACTTTCTGTTACAATCTGTTCCTGAATTTAGACTTGTAAAATCAGCTATCTTCCTTTTCCTACCGAGTCTTTGCAGACTGGAAAGTAGGAAAACAAGTAAAAGGAGATACATTGGCTTGGTGACCACTACCTGTCAAGTTCCAATCATGATAAAATATTATCCACAGAGGCAGAGACTCCTTATTCCAGCAGAAACTCTTCCTGACTTCTAAATTGGGAAGCATTGACCCGTACACATTCCTGTTGCCATTCCCCACCCTGTGGTAGCAATGGCTGTCTGAATCAGATCTTGGCTTGCAGTGCAATGTCCATGTAGCCTGGTGAGCTTTGCCCAAATTGATCCTTAACTTTCCCAATTCAAGCTAACTCCCCTTGTCATATGCATAGCATCTCTTTACTCTTTTGGAATAAATTATTTTTAGTTTCTTCTTTTTTGTCATATAAATCAATACTAAGTAGATTAAAATTGCATTGAGTGTGTCACATATAGTTGAATAAACCTTGTGCTAATTATTTTCTTTTCCTTTTTCTCTGTTTTTTTTTACTGTTTAGATGAGCAAAATTGACCAGTGAGAGTCATGGGAGAATAATGAAAAATACCACTATTTTTTATTTTTAAAATGCATTTAATGAATAAAACTCTTTAAGTGGCTGGAGATGTAGCTCACTTGGTAGATCATCTGCTTAGCATGTGCAAGCCCCTGGGTTCAATCATCGGTACCAAAAAGAAAAAAAAATCTATAAGAGAAGAGAACACACATTGAAACATTGGAGCTATTGCCTATACTTATGGCACCTCGGGCGTCCCTGAGGGCGGGCGGGATGGCTTGGACCAGCTGAACTATCTCCCGGAGCCAAGCAGGAGGGTGAGTGTGGCGACCAGGTTCTCCCTGGACTCCCTTTGGTGGGAGTCCTCCTCCACTCGCCCGGGGAAATGAGTCAGTAACATGGAGTTGGTGGCAGCTCAAAATCCGTTTATTACCAAGGCACACGGGTTTTTATAGGGAGGGGAGACAGCCAAGGAACCAATAGTAGAATGACAGGTTGTCATCAACTTCATCAACTATCACTATCAGGAAAGACAGTTTTGAGGATTAGAGAAGAGGAAGAGGAAGCAGGCATCAGGTTCGCGCCCTTTGTGCTAGCGCGAAATTGGAGCGGAGAAGAAGTGTCATGGCGTCCAGTGCAGCGTTCAGTTTCAGTACAGTGCCCCACATACACTCTTCTTATATTTTTTTTTTATTGTGCTATTTATCTGACTTCATTTTTTCATTCAGTTGAAATGCATCATAAGATGGTAGTCTCTGTTAGGGATCAAGTTTCTGTTAAAAAGCAACTATGTAAATAAGTGTATATGTGTGCACATATGTATATATATATATATATGTGTGTGTGTGTATATAAGCATGCATGTGTGTGTGTATGCATAACTAGATAGGAATCTATATTTATTTTTTTCTTTCTCCCTGTGATGCATATTATGATATTATAATATGCTGAACAGATATCTCTGTGGACTATAAATTTCATTCCGTGGTACCTGGAAGGGCTGCCTAAAGCTCTTCCTTAATCCCAGACATATTTTGGAATTTCTTGGTTAAGGAAATTCTTAAAGATGCATCATAACCAATGCCTATTCAACATTGAAGCATTAAAAAAAAATGCCTTCTCAGTCCAAACCTTGGGAATTCTGACAGATTATTTGGGCTTTGGTATGCCTATTGATTAATTGAGTTTGAATTATAGCCCATCTTTTTCCTCTGCACAATCTTGATTTCTTCCCTTGCCAAGAGGTTATTCCAGAAGTACTCCTGTTAAACTTCTTGCCTGCTAATCTTCACCTCAGAGTCTGCTTCCCAAAGCACTTATACTCCAATACTCTTTTTTAAAAAAAAATCAGTTTAAAATACACAAATACTATTGTTATTAAAGCTTGGATACTATAGGTTTTGTTTTTTATATTCATGAAAGGTTCAGTTCGGATAAAAGAAGTATCATAGTTTTATTTGTACAAAAATCAACTAGGTGATCTACACATTTAGCACTAAAAAATAAAACAGAACAAAAACAAGGAAAATGAGAAAAAGCTTGCATGTCTCTGAATATTATGTATTATGCACCCCAACTGCCAAAAAGATACAGAGTAACTATCAAAAAAGAGAACTGATTGGGGCTGGAGCGGTGGCTCGCTGTTTACGGCGCTTGCCCAGCAGGCGCAAGTACAAGGGTTCAAACCCCAGCAACCCATGTATACAACTAAGTGTCAGAGCAACTAAAGCAATGTGAAAAACTCAATAAAAAAAATTGATTCTCTCTGTCTCTCTCTTTCACTGTCCTTATCTCTTTAAAAAAAAAAGAGAGAGAGAGAACTGATGTTCACTTAGGATCTGAGACTCCTTTTGTGTCACCTGCCCCTATTCAATGTAGCTATTCTGGGAATAAAACTATCCTTGGTGCTGAATTTTTATTAAATGTTCTTTGTTCTAAAGAGATTCAACAGTTCATGCAGTATCTCTTTCTTTTCCCCTGATAATGTTGATCAGTATAATAATCATGCTAATGCACCAAAAATGATAACATTTATTAGAGAATTACCAAGTCCCAATTATATTATCTTGCTTATTAGATTGTAAAAGAAATCATCTACACTCTTCTAAGTAACTATGATACTTATCTTCATATTGTGTATGAGGAAGCTGAAGAACAGAGATACCACACAACTGGTTGAGAGTTAGCTAAGAAGTGATAGCTGGACCCCATAACAAGTTTGATTCCAGCATCTTCATGCATGTTTCTATCATGTTCACCTTCTCAACAGTATGAAGCGTCATCTAAAGATGCTGAAGAAAAGACCTTCACCTCACACGAAAGAGGCAATTGTTCTGTCTTCATCATAAACCTGCTGGTTTATTTTTTAGAAATTTAAAATGTTAGGAAAGAAAAGGTAAGTTTGTCACTGGGAATCACAGTTGATTCTTAACAGGTCACATTAATTTCCACTTCTGCGCATTTATTTTTTCATACCTCCTCTCCCTAATCAGTTCAAACTTATATACCTCCAAGTCTATCTCAAGTAACCATTTTTTCTGAGAACTTACTGTAGACTATTCCACTCCATGATAATTAATCACTCTACCTTTAAATTCACTGTAATCCACCAAATCTCAAATTGAGATTCATTTTAAACATACTGTATTCTGGATGCTTTCACAAGTATTATCTATCCTCAATTGAATTAAAACTTACTCATAAATTAGTCATTCCATCCAATCAATTAGAATAAAAATAGCAAGAGACTGTAATTTGAAAAATAAAACATCAGTGAATTTCAAAGCTAATTGAATTAGATAGATATATATCTTGAAAAAGTCTAATGAATTTATTTTTGTCCATGTTTAACCTTACATTTAACCAAAGAATGATAAGGGATGAAAAATATGGCTGTATGTGTTATCTGTAATCTGAATTTTAGTTACAATTATTGTGTCTTGGGTCTAGGAAATTTGTCCTATGTCACTGGAAATTAAGATTCTGTTTTTTGACGAATTACATTCAAATGGTTATGTACACCAAACCCAAACGTTAAATTTTTTAAATACATTTACTCCCCTAAAGCACCATTGATCCTAAAGGCTCAGCAAACAATAAAACTCTATTTAATTGTTCACTGTAATGTCTTTTAGTAGAAAATCAAGTTGCCAAGCTTTTATTAGATTTATATGGCTATTTGTTACCTTGTTAGGGCAAAACAACATGGCAAGTGCTATGAGAGAAAACAGATCTTTTGTTTCTGGAACAATAATAATAATAAAACCCAATAAGAACATGTGCAATTTTTGAAGAAACTGCATTGGTAACCTATCGAGGGTAACTCTTCACAATCATATCTCCTTTTCCCTCAGTGTTTTTTATTTTAATCTAATTAATTTATTTATTTTCCTTTGGTTTTATTTTGTTGGTCTGTCCCTCTAATTTTGTTTTTATTCAAATCAAGACATCCTTTCTTTCTTGAATTGCATGAACTTTTTTCTCTTGGTCTAGGGCAAAAAATCCAGGGTAAGGAAAGAGCTGTTGCTTAAATAAAATCAATAAATTAACTAGCAGAATCCTGCTGTGTACATATCATCTTATGTACACAGCGGGATTCAATATATATTATATATATAATATACATATAAAATATATGTATATATAAAGCCCTTATGGTAATATTATTTCTCTGTATTCTTTTACATTATTTACTCTTTTTCCCCAGTGTTTATGAATGTATTCTTAGAGACCCAAACTTTTCTTTTTTATAGAATGACAAATTCTATATCTTTCTGAGTGATGCAAAATTTGATGATGTAGATAAAAATTGACTCATTGACAAATATCAGTAAGGTTAAAACAAAAAAAAATCAGTTTAATTGGGAAGACAGAAAGTCACACCCAAACTTATAGATCACTTATGGTATGTTTTTTCAAACTTGGGTGCACGTAAGAACCTGAAGTTTTTGTTAAAGACTGAACAGGATGCCACCCACAGAATTTCTAATAGCTGGCATGAAGGTACCTTAAGTTCATTGTGATACTGATGGAACTGTACCAGGGACCTCACTTTAAGAATCACTGCTTAGACAAATCAGGAGAGTAGAGGGAAAGAACCAGGAGGTGGGGAGAAAGGAGAAGAAGGGACAGTACTAGAAATGGAATTAGAACAAATTACATTCCATGCTGTAATACTTGTGTCAAAATGGATTCTACTGTCATTATAAACTAAAAAGAACCAACAGGAAAAAAGGTAAGAAAAAGCAATAAGAAGAAGTGCTTAGGAGTGATCTTATGGACATTTGTTTTGTAACTTTTCATATGCAATATAATTTTTAGAAAATTGTTCACTTTTTTCTTCCCTTGTATTAATTTCTCCCATTCAATTTTGGATATCTTAAGTTATACTTAAAATTATTTTATTTTTACTCCATTGAATTTCCTCAATACTGGAAATAACCTTTTTCTGTCAACACATTTTTTCCAGTTTTTTAACTTTTTAAAAATGTAATAATGCAATTTTCATTTTATTTTGTCTGAATTATTCACTGAAAATATCCTTGAGGATCACCCAAGTGAATTTATGAATCAGTAGTCCATTTTTAAAAATTGCTTTTGAGCCTTCTATTGTTTAAATATACCACAGGAGTTTTTCGTCTTCCCATTTGGAGTTTAACCAAACGCTTATCCAGTTTCAGGTTATTATAAATAGTGCTCTTACTTGTATTAATTACTGCTTAACTTCTTTTATCTGCATTGTAAACAGTCTACAAGATGCAAGTGTTGGTTCTGCCAACACTTGCTTTTTATATTCTAAATTATTGATTTACTGAAGGGCATGGAGAAAGCAATTCCTTACTACTTTTCAGTCACCAAGCCACTTAGTATACCAAAGTATACTGAGAATGTGTGTGTATGTGTGTAAGAATGCAAATATGTAGAACATACT
>PVKS010042316.1:0-15526 GCA_004027875.1 Aplodontia rufa
CCACCCAACCTCCAAGATGTGTTAGAGGGGGCTTTGGGGAGGTGGCTAGGTCAGGAGGGCGCAGCCCTCTTGCGTGGGATGGGAGCTTTCTTGCACTCTTTCCACCTGGGGGTTATGGAGAGAAGCAGTCATCTACGAGGACAGGGACTCTGCAGCACCTTGGGCTTGGACGTGCCAGTCTCTGAACTGTGGGAATGAATTGTTGCTATTTCTAAGCCACTTGGTTTATGGCATTTTCTTATGGGGAGCAGCCTGACCAGGCTAAGCCGTCACCCTGTAACAGAGGAACAGGGAGCAGCCAGGATGCTCCCAGAGCGGGAGGCGTGTCTGCTGGGGTAGTGGAGGCGACTGCCTAGAAAAAGGATGGGGTGTTGTTATCCATGTACTGATAGATTACAGCAGAAATACAGCAGAGCCCCACGGACCAGAAGTGGAGCTGGGGACTCCCAGACTCAGGGCTCCATGGATGCCCTGAGACCACCTCACCATTCTGCAATACCCTGGACATGGGAGGCCAAGCTGGGCCATGCACCCACACCTCCTCCGGGTAACCCGAGGCAGAGGGTGTGCTCCACCTTACTCCCAGGCAGCCCCACCACCCTCACCCAGGCCTGAGAGCTTACTGCCACACCCCAGGCCCTGGCCCTGGGCTGCCACCATTGTGGCCCTTCCTTCTTGGGGAGCTAGACCACCTGGAACTTAAGCCAGTGCTGGGAAAGCAGGCTCTGCAGAGGACAAAGAAAATCTCCAGGTCACTATGGGGTCAGTGAGGTTCAAGCAGGGCCACAGGATCGGGGCGTGTCCATCTGACACAGATGCAGCATAAACGAAGGAGGACAGGGCCCGTGAGCCCAGGGCCAGTCCAACAGAGTCCACAGCCAGAACGCTGGCCCTGTTCCTGGGGCCACAAAAGGCGGATTCCCTGCAGCGTGGCCGGCTGACGAGGGCATGGCACCTAAATGCATGGGTGATCCCTGACCTTTCTCTGATTCAAACAGCAGCAGAACTACAAAGGCTATCCGGGACAATCAAGAGACTGTGGTGTGGGTGATATGGGGTCATTCTGGTTTCAGAACATATGCATATCATATAGTTATCATATATGCGTTTATGATTGTACAATAACTCAACTATTAATAAAAAAGTTAAAAAGGAATTCTGGGGGCCGTGGGGGAGATTTCAATATCGGCTTGAGATACACTGAATAATTTCATTGAACCAACGTTAAACCACTGGGTATGAGCGGCAGCAATGTGGGCTACCCCTGTTTGGGGAGGTCGAGCTGTTGCCGGTGGTTGTGGGGGTCTGCCACTCATTCAAAACAGTCAGCTGAGAAAGAGCTCACGGCACAGCTGTCGGTCACAGGCGGACCTCAGGAGCAGGTACTTGTGCGTCCGTTCAACCTTTATGAATTTCTCAAAAGTTCAGGTGGAAATTACTTGCCAACTTGAGGTCCCTAATGAAAGCAGAGAACAGCAAACAGGCCAGGTAACGGAATATGAGGAGTTTCCCTGGATCCTGGAGTAAGACGAGAGAGCAAGAAAAGAGAAAACCCAGGAGCAGGCCGGTGATCTACTCTCTAGGCGGCGAACACCCCTGGAGGCACAAATGGAAGAAGCAGACATGGCCTCAGGCAGGGGAAAGGTTTGCTAAAGGAAAAGCACACCGAGTTGAAGTCAAAACAGAGAAGCAACCGAGGTGCACAACAGTGGGGTTTGGGGATTCACCCCCCGTGTCAAGGATCGGGTGGGCACCACTTCTATCAACAGAGATGCAAAACGCAGGCTGGGCTCCAGCTATTCCTTTACAGCACCCAACAAGAAGAAAGGGAAGGAGGAAGGAAGGGAGGGAGAAAGGGAAGAAGGGAGGGCGGAGGTGAACTACAGGGCCAGGGTTATTTTACTAGACACATTGTCACTCGAGAACACAACCTAAAAACAGTTTCAAACAGTCCAGAAGGCAGGAAGAACCTGTGGAAATTACTGCACCCAACACAGTGCTCTGGGGCAAGCCAGTCAGAAAAGGCATCTCTCCTCCCCGGCGCTCTTACGCTCTCTCGATGCTACTCTGCCCACAGAGTCCCGGTCCCTGACCCGGGAAACCTGGCTGCATTGCCAGGAGGGACAGCTTGGGCATGCTGTCTTCACCACCACCAGGCAGGCCTCCTCACCCAACATCCCACAGCAATTCAAAGGCACCATGGCAGGGTGGTGACTTGGCGGTTACAGTGCTTGCTGGGGGTGCACAAGTGCGCAAGTTCAAACCCCAGCACCACGTACACAACAAAGTCTCGGAGCAACGAAAGCCACATGAAAAACTAAATAAAAATTTTTCTCTCTTTCTCTCTCTCATTGTCCCTCTCTTTAAAAAAAAAAAAAAAAGGCACCATGGCCAAAACCCATGTTCCTCCAACTCCTTGTTCTCTTACGTCTGTCCCCTCCACAGCCAGTGCTGTCCCTGTCCAGATGCCTGACCACGAGCCCAGCCAGTTCGTCCTCCTCCATCACCCACCTCACAATCTCACATGCATGGACAGCAGTGTTCCTGCCACACGCTCTGGACCTCCTCTGGGCCCCAGTCACCACACACCTGGCCCCAGGCCACCGGACCCTCAGTGACCTGGCCCCTGACTTCCTCAGGGCCTCTCACCTCTCCAGGTGACACCATCCCACCACCACGCCACCTACCCGGCCATTCCCGAGACTCCCAGCTACATTTCAGCCCCACGGCTTTGTGATACATTGGCCAACCGACCTGCTCTGACTTCCAGGACATTGGACGCAAGCCACGCCTTCTGAGGCCCCTGCCCTGAACAGTCAGGTCAGGTGGGGTGGCCCCCAGCACACCCCTTCATCAGCACTGACAGATGGCGCTGGCTCCATGCCCCTTTCTCCGTCCTGTGAGCTGGAGAATGATAAGGACAGAGCTGCCCCTCACTCAAGAGTCCTGTCCCCTGACAGGATGCCTGGCCTGCTGGAGGCACTCATCACCAAACACATCACAGTGGGTGTCCTTTCACACGCTTGCTGCTCTGAAAGCTGTGACCATGGCTCCCAGGTCCCGGGGCCTGGAGTCCTCAATGGAGTCCTCAGTGGAGACAACACTTCTGCTCCGAGACCCAGTGAGGGGACAGGTGTTAGCACAGCCCCTGGGCTTTCTGAGCTCTCCGCTGGATGCATCCTGACTGACCAGTGGGGTGGACAGACCAGCTCCCTCTCTGGAAGGTGAACCTGCCAGACACTGATGTTTCCACCACCTCCCTCCCATGTCCCTGATCAGATCTACCCAAGCTGGCACTGACACAGGAGCTGGGCAGTGGGAAGGGACAGGGGGTCTGTCTTTGGGGTGAACAGTAGATACTTCCTTACCAGAGTCACCACGCAGGCATTTCCTCCAACTGGCCCTGAGTCCAGTTCTCAACAACTCCCTACCACGGCGTGAGTGGCCTTCCGTTCCCTAACAGCTTTTCCTCCTGGCTCAGCAACATCCCCTGCAACTGAGGTCCTCACTGAAGAAACAGACACACAGTCGCCCCTCCCTGGGGATCGGTAGACCCAAGTGCCTCGCAGAACAGGCCCTGCCCTGCCCTGCTCACTTTCATCTCTGGGTGACTGACAATACCTACTACGACGTAAATGCTACAGAAAAATAGCTGTCACACTGTATTATTTAGTGACTAATGACAAAAAAGTCTGACTTTTAAAACTATTTTTTACCATAGTTGACGTGGAATCAGGATACAAACGGCTGACCAATTTTTGGAGGCCAAGTTCTTTGAAAAGATCAGTTACACACCTGCTCAAGACCTCAGTTACAACTGAAGTGTGATCTTGAGGGGACACCCACAGCTTTCACGTTGGCCCCAGAAAGTGTCTGAACACAATTCTAACGGAGGCCACGGTGCACTTGGCAATGGTAGTGTAAATCCGGGCCTCCTGCGATGACAGGGAGGGGCTTGTGGACCTGAACTTCACCTCACTAATCTAGTCTCACCTGGTTATGCCGACAGCCCGAGGGCCTTAGGAGGCAGTCCTGGCCTTCTTTAAATCTATAGGTAAAGTGCAAGGTTGCCTTTGGTGGATCTGCGTTCACAGCTAGCTGTCACTACAGGGTGGCTAATTCTCCCCGTCTGTCCCACTGGTGGGGTCCCCACACCTCACCACCCCTAGCTGGAGGGCTGGCTGGGCTGCGATGCTCTCGTGTCCAGAGAGGCTGGCTACCTGGGGAACGGTCATCCACACTGCCCTCTGCAGGAGTGGTAACCTCGCACCGCACCGTCCCTAACACACAGGACCCACTGTCACACCACAGATCCAAGGCCACCCTCCAAGCAGGAGAGTCCTGAGCCGAGCTCAGCACAGGAGGCCACGCTGCCGCAGCCGTGCTCCAGGAGGGACAAAGGCCAGCTCTTACCTGCCTGCGCAGCTGTGATTAGGGCCGTGTTCCCCTCGTTGTCCTGCCAGTTGACGTCAACATGGGGGCACTCTGCTAAGGCCACCACAGTGTCCACAAAGCCGTGGTAGCAGGCGACAATAAGGCCAGTCTAGAAATGAAGAGGGGAAGCGGGTCAGAGGGACAGAGCCCAAGCATGTTCAGCAAGCACTGGGAACCCCAAGGTGGCAATGAGGACCCCAAGTTCCCAGGTATCAGGGACCAAGTCAACCACTGGTTCATGCTCAAATGGGTTTGAGCAGATCTGAGTGAGGCCTGATGTGTGGGAGCAGCTGTGACCCATCAAGGTCCCTGTCCTCGGGGAGTCCACCCTCTAACCGGAGGGGATGGCGAGGGGATGGCGAAAGCAATGGAGCATTTCAGACAGTGTCGTGGGGTAGGGCGGATGTGAGCACTCGGCAAGAGATGGGGTCGGAGTGGAATCAGGAGAGCAGTGCTGCGGCCCAGGCAGTGAAGCAGGTGGAAAGTGAACCAAGGGGGTGTGCAGGGGAAGCCACTCAGCAGGGGACACAGCGAGACAAAGTCAGAGCTGTCCCTTCCATCCCAGAGGAGCCAGGTGGCCGGCAGGGATGAGCAGGGTGAGCCAGGGGAGGAAGGACGTTGGGCTGCAGGCTCCAGGAGACCAGGCGAGAGTCTACAGCAGAAGCTGGGCAGGTGACAGGCAGTCACCAGGGTGGGGGCAGAGGTGAGATGTGTTTGGATCCAGATGCGTTGGGAAGCCATTTGCCATTAGAGTGCACATGGTTTGTGAGAGGAAGAAAAGTGTCCAGTTGACCCCAAAGGTTCAGCCTAAGCAAGCGGCCTCGGAATGAGATGGAGGAGGTGCAGAGCTGGGGAAGACGGCCAAGTGGACCTCAGCACGTTGAACCTGAGGCTGACCTTGACAGCCAGCTGGAGACGGGAGAGCTGGGTACTGTGGCCAGGCAAAAGGTCCAAGCAGATAGGTAAGCATATTCTGGAGAGATCTTCATTCAGTATCCACCAAACCATAATAAAACGCAGTATCAATATCTAAGATCATCAACAGATGGCTGACGGGTGACACTGAGCACCTTTGTGCTACAGGTGGCCTGACTGTCCCTGTGTCCTCTCTTCCTAGAAGGGCAATAGCACTTGAAGTCCTCCAGGACCTCTGCTGAATAAGTGGTCAGCAAGGTCCACCCCAGGAGCCTGAGACCACTGGCCTCCAGTGATCTGAGACAGCGTGACACTGTGGCACATTGGTAGGTGACAAGGAGAGGGACCACAGACTGCCACCCAGCACTCAGCTCCCAATGGCAAACAACAGAAGGCACCAGCAAGCCCCTGCTGGCTGCCAGGCTGGGCACCCCACCCCTCGTGCTCTACCACAGCAACCCTGTGAGGACAGACCTGTCACCTCTGTTTCACAGGATGGATCTGCAGCCTGCAGCTACAGAACTTGCAGGGCTCACTTGGTGAGGGATACATCCCTGCACTGACAGGGTGGCCACCTGCCATGAGGGACCAGGAGTAGCATGTCACATGGGAGGAAACAAATCCACCCCCCTCGCGTGGCAGATCCCCAACATCTTCCGTCTCCATTTCCCACTGGGCCCTAAGCCACAGCCCTTTATGTGGGGCACAGGGACCCAGGGACCCCAGGAGGCAAAACAAAGCAACTCCACCCTAAAACCATCAGGGCCAAGGGCCTGCGGCCAACCTTGCCCATCAGCCAAAATGAACACTGAACCTACCAAGTCCTCCCGAGGCTGCCACAGGAAGGCTGGGGAAGTCCTGACCCCAGTGCCTTCGAGCTTGACTCTATCTGGAGACAGGGTTACTGCAGATAGTAGTTAAGGTGAGGTCACACCCGAGTAGACCCTAATCCAATATGACACTCCTTATAAGGAGAGGGGACAGACACTGGGCAAGGCCAGGTGACAACACAGGCAGAGAAGCGTCTACAAGCCAAGGGACACTGAGGATTGCAGTGATCCTGCAAAATAACCTGAAAGATTGTGACCCACTACCTCCATTTTAGATCCCCCTCCCCCTCTGAAGATAGTAACTCCCTCACCTGTGTCCGCCCACCTCTTTCCAAGGACCCCTTCCAGTACCCAGCCACCTTCTTCCAGTGAACTCTGAATCACTATGACCCTCAGCATATGTGCGGTGACCCCCACCCCCATTCTCTCCCAGTGGCCGCCTACTTCCTCTTGCACCCGCCTCCACCTAATCACAGCCAATCGCACAGACTGTGCCCCTGAGCTCCTCCAGTTAGAGCAAAGGGCAGTATTGCATCAGGTTGGAGTTAAAATCCCTTCACTTTCTTGCTAGGCACGCATTTTTCTTTTGCCCTTCCACCAAAGTAAAATTTCTGCCTTGCTCACCCACACCCGACCACGTGTCTGATTCTTTTATAACAATCCCCAGTCTGGAATGGCAAGCAGGACCCTCCTCTGCAAGCCTGCAGCGACCCCTAGGTTTCAGACTTCTGGCCACCAGCTATGAGACAAGGAAGTCCTGTTGTTTGGAGCTAACATGATTTCTCGGGCCCAAGAAAACACCGATCCCCCATGCACAAAGATCACATCCTCTCCAAACTGGCTTTGGTCACTTTTCACTACAGGACAAATCTCAAAGGCACTGCAGTGGGTGCTGGTGGCTCCAGCATTCATCGTCTCTCAAGCCAGCACAGCTCACAGCAACACTCCCCAGTCAGCCTGCACTTGCCACTGGCAGAGCCTCCCCGTCCCAGGGCTCCGAGCCAACCCCATCCGGAGGAGCACAGAGACTGGCTCAGGAAGACGCATGTCACATGACAGGGTCGCTGGAGAGCTGCCCTGGCTGGTGGTGTGTGGGGAGGGGCATGGGGCTCTCCGGAGCAGAAGCGCTGCTGTGCCCAGGAGAAGGTGCCCAGGGGTGGAGCTGCCGCTGCGGAAGGCAGAGAAGAACCCAGTCCTGTGTGGGCAGCTGGATCACGCCTCACCTGGCAGGGTGGCTCTGCGCTTCTCAGTCATGAGTGCTGCTTTAAGTTCACACTGTTTCAGGTTCTGGAGAAGACCAATGACTTGTTTTAACACTGACACCCACACCACAGCATAATCGACGCAATGAAAGCCATTTAAATTGTGGAACCAACCCTGATGTCCCTCACTGGATGAATGGATCCAAAAGCTCTGGTATGTACGTACAATGGGACTTCTTCTCAGCTATTAGAAACTTCAAAGGCTAGTTGACGCTGCAGCCTTTGAAGGTAAATGGATGGCTATGGAAGAAATCATGCTGAGCGAAGTTAGCCTAACCCAAAGAGTCAAGGGCCAAAGGGTTTCCCTCATTTGTGGAGGCTGGAGCTAAACACAGGCCTGGGTGAAAGATTGTCAGACTCATGTATTAGACGCAGCAAAGGCGTAGCAACACATAATCTAGGGCAACCATAGATATGTGTGGGGCAGGGGAAAGAGGGAGAGTAGTAGGAGGGAAGATAGAGAGGGATCTAGGGAGACAATCAACAAAGTATATATTCTTTATTCCCCCCAGAAGCCAAAGAATACTTATGCAATCATTTGATTCTGGAAAATAAATTCGCAAATATATATTCATTCAATTTATCAGTTGAAGGGCCAAAATATAAAAGAATCAAGAGACTGCGGTGTGGGCAACGTGAGGGCAACTCTGGTTTAGGAGCAAAAGCATATCATATTGTTAATTCGTATGTATTTACAATCATACAACAATTCAACCCCTTAATTTAAAAAAAAGAAAAAGACCACACAGTATCTTGTTTAATCCTTTTTTAAAAAGCTATTTAATCTAACGCTCTCTAACTGATGGATTATTTGGAATGATCCATCCCTAGAGTGAAACTTTTTGAATACCTTAATTTTAAGGAGAAGAGGACGTGGGGTGAGTGGCAGGAACGTGCAATCTCTGCAGTTTCCTGCCACCGACTCCTCTCTGCAGCTGACGTGATGTCCTGTGGGCTCCCTGTTACTCACATGGGCGGGACAGTTGGGACTGCACCCGGGGAATCAAATCTCATTCAGAACTTCTCTGCGTGAAAGATTTCTCCACTATTCCACCATTTCCCGACATAAATAAGACACACTGCACACAATGCAAGATAATTTCTGATTTGCTGCAGAAAACTCCAAAGTCACGGAGACGACATCCTTACACACGTGTGCACATGTGTGCACACACGTATCAGAACAGGACTCTGTGCTATGTGTTTCAGTCCTGCATGTGTCAGCAGCATCTCTTCACATCAACAGAGCACTGGTGTGGAAATACCAAGTAGATGCAGAGAACACCGCCCACCACCATGGTGGGATTAAAGCAGCAGAGCTGGTCCCCAGTCTGCGTCATCAGCTTCTCGCATGTCTGTCCTGTGAGAGTGAACACCGAAAGGGTCCCCTAGAGCTAGGGGGGTCATGCACGGCGCTCCTACCCTCCCGGGAGACGTTCTTAGAGGATCTTGGGAGGGAAGGGAACAGACCTTGAGCCTGCTCTCGGCACACATGCAGAAGGTCCCAATGGCAGGTGCCACACAACCTGTGAAGGACTGTAAGCAAGGACTCAGGGAGTATCCACTGGAGTATCCACTGGAGGAGTGTCCACTGGAGAAGTGTCCACTGAAGTGTCCAGTGGAGAAGTGTCCACTGAAGTGTCCACTGGAGGGGTGTCCATTGGAGTGTCCACCGAAGGAGTGTCCACTAAAGTGTCCATTGGAAGACTATCCACTGAAGTACCCTGGAGTGTCCACTGGAGGACAGGAGAGGGTGCTCTCCAGCCTGCCGACTCAGCTCCTGCCTTAGGACCACCTGCACCTCTTAAGTCTCCCTGCCCTGCTCACCAAGAAGGTCAGTTCCAGAAACACAGCTGCCACCCCTTGCCCCTCCTGACCCCGAGAAAAGACTTCCCAAGCCCCCGGTAGGCCCCTGATGACAGGGCCTGGATACAGCAAATCTCTGCTTGGAAATGACATCAAGAGTGAAGAGGTGACTGAACTTGAGGCTTCCTGAGGCAGGAGGCAGGACTGAAGCGCGTATCCCACCCAGACATGGAAGAGCTACCATTCAAAATCAAGGCCTTAATCACTCCCTTGCAAGGGGCTGTTACAGACGCTGGCATTTCCATACTTAAAGGTGGTGATAAACTGTAGATGGAATTCTCTCTGAGCCTAAGGTACCTTGTGCCGTCAGTAGGAAAGGGAAGAGGGGCTGTGAGCTCCGGTCACCCCTGACCACGGGCACTGAAGACCGACTGCGACCAGGACTTGTGCAAGCACAGATGCTCCCTGCTACCCACCTGCTCGGCCACGAAGTTCCTGCAGGCAGCTCCCTGAGGCCACAAATGGTGCATTGTTTTTATCATAAAGTATTCATGAGAATAAAATAACACCATCATTGAGAAAAAATAAGTAAGCTGCCTACGAGTGGAAGCCCCTGTTTGGAAGATAGCTAGAAAGCCAGGTCCTCACAACATAATCCTAATGTTCAAGGCCTACAAGAAGCAGGGAAGTGGGAACAATGAGAAATGTTGAGATGTTTCTGCTTAAAAACTGTGTAGGTTTCTACATCAGAAAAGTAGAGTGCTGGACTAGAGCGGTCAGCTCAACAGTTAGTGTGCTTGCCTGGCATGAGTGAGGATGCGGGTTCGAACCCCAGCACCACACACACAACAAAGTGTTGGAGCAACGAAAGCCACAAGAAAAACAAAATGAAATTATGTAATTGCTTCTCTCTCTGTCTCTCTCACTGTCCCTCTCTCTTTAAAAAAGAAAAGAAAAGAAAAAATAGAGTGTCAGGGCTGGAGTGGTGGCTCCACAGTTGGAGTGCTTGCCCGGCATGCACAAGGACCCAGGTTCAAACACCAGCACCACATACACAACTCAGTGTCAGGGAAACAAAGGCCAGATGAAAAATAAAATTGATTCTCTCTTTCAAAAGGAGGTTGGGCTAGAGTTATGGCTCAGTGGTTAGGGCACTTGCCTGGCATGCACAAGGATGCGGGTTCGAACCCCAGCACCACTTACACAATGAAGTGTTGGAGCAACAAAGGCCACATAAAAAAACAAAATGAAATTATGAAATTGCTTCTCTCTCTCTCTCTCTGTCCCTCTCTCTTTAAAAAAGAAGAAGGAGGAGGAAAGAAAACATAAAAGGAAAATCCAAGCCAGGCACAGGGGCACACACCTATAATCCCAGCTACCAGGAAGGTTGAGGCAGAAGGATCACAAGTTGGAGGTCAGTCTCAGCAACTTAGCCATTTTTACTTAAAAAATTAAAAGTAAAAAGGAGTGTGAGGTCCTGAGTTCAATCCCCAGCACCAAAATCAACCACAACAAATGATCCAAGACCCCATTCCCTTCTGGAAGAAAGGATGATATAACATTCATTCAGGAATCTAATCATATTGTTTACCACAACTGCAAATCAAGGGAGGTGATCAGCTTCTAAGTGAGTCACAACACTCACATGCACACACACCCACAGGGATCACTGAGCCACTGAGCAGTTACAGCATTTGCTTGGCATGCACAAGGACACTGGTTCAAACCCAGCACCATGTACACAACAAGGTGTCAGAGCAACAAAAGCCACATGAAAAACTAGATAAAATTGATTCACTCTCTCTCTCTCTCTCACCGTCCCTCTCTTTTGAAAAAAAAAAAAAAAGGTATTAACCGGGGAAGGGAATTATGGGATGATGGAGTTCACGTGCCAACCTGGACAGGCCACGTGACTCTGGCATTTGGTTAAACATTATTCCAGATGCTTCTGTGAAGGAATGTTTTTAGATAAGAGTGGATTTTAAGCAACAGACTTTGAGCTGAATACAGTGGTACATGCCTGTAATCCCAGGGACGTGGGAAGCTGAGGCAGGAGGATCTCAACTTCCAGGCTATCTTGGTCATCTTAGCAAGACCCTGTCTCAAAATAAAAAATGAAAAGGTCTGGGAATGTCACTCAGTGGTAGAGCGCCCCTGGGTTCAATCCCCAGTGCCCAAAAAGCAAACAAACAAACAAACAAAACCATAGACTTACAAACAGCCGGCCCTCCATTGTGTGGGTGGGCCTCCTCTAATAAGTCGAAGGCCTTAGGAAGAACAATGCTGTCCCCCCACACACTCCCCAGTAAGGAGTGTGACCAGCACTCTGCCTTCAGGCTCCAACTGCCTCTCCTCCCTGGGTCACCCCCACAGTCGCATGAGCCTAACACTCCTTGAAACAACTTTCTCTGTAATGTAAACACATGTCTGTGTGTGTGTGTGCTGCTCTGAAGGTCTCCCAGTTACACAGGGTGGGTCTGGAAGGAACACTTTGAAAGAACTACTGTCACTCTACCTGCTACGTTCCTGCAGAGGTAGAATTCTTTAAAATGAAGCCATATTTGTGAAGATTCTATATCACTTCGATTAACCATGAAGAGCAAGGAGCCCCAGCATCTAGGCTAAAGGCATTTTCATTAGCAGACAAACTTCTGAACAGGAGCGGAAGAACTGCAGTGGAGGGAGGGGACAGACAGGACGCTGTCAGGAGCCCCAGAGCCTTGTGTCCCGCAGGAGCAGTGAGATCCATTATCCTGCTCATCCAGGGGGAAATGATCACTACTCACATTGCAATGTGGGAAACCTCCAATCTGCGCAGTAAGATTTTCTTTTTAAGGTTCAGAATCAGCCCTTTCTATTTCTTATTTTTGAGACAGTCTCACTAAGTTGCTGAGGCTGGCCTCAAACTTACGATCCTCCCGTCTCATCAAGGCCCCTCCCGCAAGTTGCTGGGATCACAGGTGTGCGCCACCACACCCAGCAAGATTCCACTTTTTCTTCTTTTTCCGTTGCTGCTCTACACTTCCTGCTTTCAGTAACCCGATGGGCAGCTCCCCAGGGCTGCTGAAGGAGGCGCTCCCTCTCAGGTGGCCCAGGCAATTCCCTTCTCCACTTTTTCCACTTGGTTTTGAATCTGCCACCCAATTTTACATTTGGATGAAATCAAGTTATTCATCTTTCCCTTGAGCTATTCTTTTCATGGTAGAAGGAATCCTTTCTATTGAAAGGCTGTGAAGATATTCCTATCCATTCAACTCTGAACATTTGTTTTCTCATTAGTAGTTTTCAGTCCACTACTGCTTCCTTCATTTTCGCAGATACTTTGCAGAAATCTAATTTCACGTTTTTCCATGTGGAAGGCCAACTTCCCCAGCTCCGTCTCTGAACAAATCCACTCTCCTCCATTACTGAGCAAGCCAAGCGCAGGCACATGACGGCTGCCCAGAGGCGCATGCGTGTGTTTGCAGAGTTTGGTCCCTCTAGCCTACCAGTCCCTCCTGGCCCAGGACACTCCTGACTTCATCCTGCAGCCTGGCTGTTTTGTAGAGAAGCCCTTCTTGCTCTTCCACTCAATGACCACCATGGTTAGACTGCTGAGACCTAGTCCCCAGTGCAGCAGTGGGCGATGGGCCCAGTGGAAGGAGCTTGGGCCTGAGGGCTCATCCTCACAACTGGATCAAAGCCATGGTATAAAGGGCTGAGGCAGCAAGTTCAATTTCCTGCTCTCTGTCCTGCATGCAAGCTCTCCACCCTTGCCAACTGCGGTCCCTTGATCCTGCACTCCTCCTCTCCAGAACCGGGCAACAAACTAACTTCCGCTGTTCGTAAACTACTCAGCCTCCAGTGTTATGTTACAGCAGCACAAAACGGTCTAAGACCATTACCAAGCTTCACTTTTTCAAAATCAGTTATACATTCTACCAGGAGGACAGAGAGGACTGTCAAAACACCAGGGCAGGGGCAGGAGCGGTGGCTCAGCAGTCACAGTGCTTGCCTGGCATGCGCAAGTACACGGGTTCAAACCCCAGCACCACGTACAAAACGAAGTGTCAGAGCAATGAAAGCCATGTGAAAAACTAAATAGAATTGCTTCTGTCTTTCTTCTCTCTCTTCATTGTCCCTTTCTCTTAAAAAAAAAAAAAAAAAAAAAGACATCAAAGCCAGTCTCAGCAGCTTAGCAAGGCCCTGTCTCATAATTATAAAGGGCAGGGGTGGGGGGGGCGCAGCCTGGGAATACAGCTCAGTGGTAGAGCACCTCTGGGTTCAATCTCTAGTACCAAGGGCGGGGGGAACACCAGCTCACAAGTCACAAGGGGACACCTAAGACTATATGTTTGAGCTGCCAGGAATAGGCCTCTGCTGCAGCTCCTAGAGAATGACAAGGGACATCCCTATTGAAAGTCATTGGCTCAATAACTTCAAGCTATAAATAAGAAGATGATTTCACAGAAATATAGTTCCAAGTTCGTGATCCGGTGTGCTTCACTGTCCCAACAACTTTTAGGACAATATTCCGTAAAAAAAAATGTCCCTAACAGACAGACACAGTGGCACACGCCTGTAAATCCCAGCAGCTCAGGAGGCTGAGGAAGGACGATCACAAGTTTGAGACCAATCTGGGCAACATAGCAAGCCCTGTCTCCGAATAAAAAATAAAAAGGGCATCTGGAGCCCAGTGGTTGTGGTGCTTGCCAAGCACATGCGAGGACACAGGTTCAAACCCCAGCACCACACGCACAACTACGTGTAGGAGAAACACGGGTCAGACGGGAAAATAAATAAAATAGTTCTTTCTCTATCTCACTCTCTTCCTTCTTTCTTTTAATAAATAAATAAGAAAAAAGGGCTGGGGGTGTAGCTCAGTGGTAGAGAGCCCCGGGTTCAATCCCCAATTCCACCCCCAAAGGCCCCACTCTTTTTCCCTTATCCTATACACTAGTAGCTATAGGATGCACACTTGCCCCAGAGTGGGCAGCTGGTGACAGACCCAAGGAGACTTCAGTTGCACTAATACGGGAGCGGTTCCCACACTGTCTGGTGTTTCTTGCCCCTAGTAGGACTCCATCTCTCAGCCCTTTCTGAGAAGCTGCCTTGACGCTCTGGTTTGCTTTAGGTGATGAGATGCAAGAGAAACTGCATGTGTTGCTTCCTCTGCAAGAGAGCACTCCAGCTGACTCTGAGATGCAGGGACTCTCAGCTTGAGCCTGGTCCCCAGCACTCCAGCCGAGGCAGTGCCTGTGTGAACAGGAAGCAACCCTCTGTCACCTTAAGCCGCTGAAGGTTGGGGTTGCCGCAGGTAAACACAGCCTGACCTGAACCAGTGGGTGTGACAGCAGCCTGCGTTTTCAAACACCATTGTGCCAATAGCTGTCTGCTACATCCTGCCCTGAAGAACTGCCCCTTATTTAAGATTCTGCATCTGCTACTTGATCAGGCAGAAGATGCACTTCCAGTTATCCTAGGAGTCTGGACTTCTCATTTTCTTCCTTAAGTTGCAAAACAAAAACCTGGCACCGTGTCACACTATGTATTCCAAAGACATTTTCCACCAGGTGAGTCCAGCAGCCTGGGAGCTGCTCTCTGCGCAGGCTGCCACAGGTCACTGCTGAACCTGACGTGGCCCAGTGAGTGCGTGAGTGCCTGTGGTTGGGGGTCTCCTAGAGCCACACCTGGCTCTTTCACTTCCAAGCCCTTACACGTGGGTGGTCCCTTCCTGGACCACCCTTCCTCCTGACCACAGCCCCCATAGTCTAGTGGTTCCACACACCTGATCCTCCTGCAAGCCATGCTCACTGTGCCACCTCGCAGGCACCAATCCTCAGGGACGCTCAGCCTGCATGGATCAGGATCCTACCTTTGTAGCTTTGTTTCCTCAGTGCCTGACTTCTGCAAAGCATCGATTAGCATTTGCTGAATGAACTGGACAACTGAAGTGTGCCAGGACCTCCTGCCGCTCGCGACCTCCTGGCTGACTCTGAACCAAGGGCTGGCACGGGGCGACCTGGGCCTCGAGCGCTTTTTATCTTGCTTCCACATTCAAGAAAGGAAATGACTCGAGGTCTCAGGAAACCTCAGAAGACAGTTGCCTCTCAGTGTGACCAGCACCTCCCTACACCAGTGGCCCCAGATCTGGGGGTGAACGACAGAGATCTGGGAGCATCAGGCTGACTCAAAGAAACCAGAAAGTGGTGAACCCAGGAACTCCACCCTCAGGAATTCACTGCAGGAACACAGGAAGTATGTCAGGAGATCTGCTTAAAGATCTGTAACCACAAAGGC
>PVKS010042317.1:0-15503 GCA_004027875.1 Aplodontia rufa
TGTTGTTTTTCTTCTCTGCTTTGTCTTTGAAGACTCACATCCAGTTCCTGGAGAAACTGCTCTGCTGGTCACAGCACTGGAGATCCCATTCCAGGTTCCAGCCCTTTGATACCTGTCACACTACTTCACAACACGCTCATAGTCTGTGTTCCTGTTGCTGTGAATCCTTCAAAAGCAATGATCATGTCTGGCTCATCTTTCATATTCTCTGCATTTGTTTTGGAGAAGGAAGGGAGGGAAGGAGGGAAGAGAGACTCAAGAGTTAGAGCAGAAATATGGCTGTACTAATTTAGAAATTATGCAAGAAAGATTTGAAAGAAAAAGAGACCAGAAATGTAGAACACCTCAATAACGGAATTAATCAGTGCACTTACAGAAGGGACACTGCAAGAAGAGGACAACTGGCCATCCGTGGTAGTAGGAAAAGGGCTCGTGGCTCCTAGGATGACTTGTACCAAAAGTCACAAAAGTGTGACTGATTTGGGCTTTGAAAATTTTGGAAGGTTTTCTTTGGCTCCTAACTCAATGCCATATTTTCTAAAAAAAAAAAAATTAACAATAATTATAAACAGTTGCTAATTATAGAGTTGATAAAAAATTTAGACAATTAAAAAATAAGGAGTCATAATAATTATTTTTGACATGGAGTGAACCAGATCTAGTTAACTGGGTGGCTGCAGGGTCTTGAAGATCCAAGTGCATGGGTAGGCAGGGATCAGACTCTCATTCACATTACAGTCACCAACGCAGGGTTCATGAGACACACGTTAACTGCAGGTGGAGATGGGGAATCTGTGTCTCATGGAGGTGGCTAAATCTGCAATTAATGGGGACTGGGGAAGGCAAAGGTCTAATGTTGAAAGAAGACCTCCAAGAAACTAGAATCACTTCAAAGTTATGGGATCTGCATGTCCACACTGAGGAGGTGACCTTTTCCAGAACTTTCTTTCATCCAGAACAGCTGCTGGGACCATGTCATGAATGAGTCCATGGAAGGTCTGTAGGATGCCAGCCACTGAATGGAAATTATGCTCTAGTGTGGCAAACGTGTTTGCTAAGGTGTCTCATGCAGTGTTTTACGAATTAAAGAGAACAGTAATATTGACACTTTGCTCTCAATTCCCAAAGAAAAGCAACCAATCCTGAAATTGATTTATTTTTTCGCTAGTTCAATACTTACTTAATGTTACATGTTAAGCAACAGGATTTTGCAATTCGCTAGCCCTTCACTTACAGGGAATTAAGCAATAAAAATCCATTCTCCTTCCAAATGCCAAAAGCCAGCCCATGCACCAAGAAGTGAGTGAACCTATCGAGCAATTCCGTCAGCACATTGACTTCTTGTTTTTCCAAATATCTACTTCTTTGCTATATGTGGGGACTCCTTAATAGACTCCGGGAACTCTTTCCTCTGACTTTCTGTCATTTCTGGCCTTCTTTGCTTTCCTCTCCATGCCCAAGGCTTGGGAACTTACTGATGTCTGTGTTACTCTACCTTCTGGCTGGAAGCAAAAGTGTTGTTCCTGGGACCAGTGGTGTGAGGGAATTCTCAAGTTGGGGTGATAGGAATCGAACACACAGATGCCAAAATGGCTTCATTTGATCTTCCCAACACCCTTGTGAAGTACAGACTCTTATTTTGTGATGAAAATGTGGTCCTTGTTTATAGATGAGGAAAGCCACCCACAGAGAGGTTGTCATTATGTCAAAGTCACCCGGACCTGGGCTGTGAGTGGCAGGGCTAAAAATTGAACCAAATGCTCTGGCTACAGTTCTTGACCTTAACCTACATGATACACTTAGCTCTGATATTTGCACATGATTCCGTAGATAAATACATTGCCTTTGGCTAGTTCCATCTATTACTACTTATTTATTAGGGAAATGGACCGTAGTAGATCCTAAATGAATTGAAGCTCGGGTTCATTCTGAGCTTTTGCCAATCAAACATAGTCTAATCTTTATCAAGATATATGGCATAGATGGTTATAGTTTGGATGTGAAGTGTCTCCCAAAAGCTCCTGTACTAACGCAAGAATCTTCAGAAATTAAATGATTAGATTAGAAGAGTGGTGAGCCAATCTGTGGATTAGTCCACTTACTGGATTAATCGTTTGAGTGGACTAAGTGGGTGGTGGCAGGAGGCGGGTGTGCATGATAGAGGAGGTGGGTCACTGGGCATGTGCATTGGGGTTTATATTTTGTCCTTGAGGCTGTTCTTGCTTTCTGCTTCCCAGCCACCATGAGCTGATTCCCATTGTTGGGCCACGTCCTTCTCCATGATGTTCTGCCTCACCTTGGGCCTAGAGTGATGGAGTCAGTAACCACGCACTGAACCTCTGAAACCCGGAGCTCAAAATAACCTTCTCTTCCAGTTGTTCTAGTCTGTTATTTTGGACACAGAGATACAAAGCTGACTAACACAGATAAGGACAGAGCGGATATGAAGAGGGGGAAACCAAGGCCCTCAACAGCTCCCAAGACCATAGCCTGTGATCTGCTGGTGGCTTACAGAGCTGGGAAGGGCGATGCATCCACCAGGGCCAGCAAGGGAAAAGCTGCCCTGATTGAAGGGCCAATGGGGATGGGCCAGGCAGCATCTTCTCACTCCACCCAATCCCTAGAACCCCCACCCATGAACCAGCTTTGGACTGGAAGGACTGTGACCTTCTAAATAGTCCCACCAAGAGGCCATCAGTTGAAAGACTCCCTCCTAATAGGACAGGGCAGGGAGAGGGAGCCACTGGTTTAAGAGACTTCAGGGCCTCCTTGGGCCAATCCTGAAGGCCTGATTTGTGTGCATTTCTGTTTTTGAGCTGTGTCAGTAGTCCCAGGGTGCTGTCGAAATGGCCAAGGTGGCAGCGAAAGGGGACAAGGAGGAGCATGAACATTGGGTATTTTCTTGCCTGTTAATGAACCCGTATTATATTTACTACTTTGATAACATACACACACACACACAGCGACACACACAACCACAAACACAAAAATGGCACCACCATTCTCAATCCCAAAGCCACCTCTATCAATTACCACCATTTTTATTTTTAATGTGTACTAGGAGACCCTAGGCTCAATATTCACAAGCATTAAGTCACTAATCTTTCCAAAATCCTCAGAGAAATACAAATTTGATCTACATTTTACTAAGGAAGGTAAAAGCGGCTAAATAAATCGCCCAGGATCACAAAGCCCACAGGCAGCAGAAACAGGATCTGGCCTCCCGTCCACCCAGGCCCCCAGCCTGGGACGCCCGTTATCTTGGGAAATCACCGCAACTCCTGTTCCCTCTCACTGTCTCTTGCAGTCAGCTCCTCCCTGCAGCAGGGATGGACTTTGATGTGCAATCTGTTTGTCCAGGTGCCAGCCACCAGCATATCTTGCATTCCAGCCTCTTGGTGTGTGTCCTGTGTGACAGCTGCTGACTTGAGGGACAGAGTACAGGTTTCCCTTAACCCACAGCA
The DNA here is from genome assembly GCA_004027875.1 of Aplodontia rufa. Classification (NCBI taxonomy): domain Eukaryota; kingdom Metazoa; phylum Chordata; class Mammalia; order Rodentia; family Aplodontiidae; genus Aplodontia; species Aplodontia rufa. The sequence goes on from PVKS010042317.1 coordinate 3,465, forward strand.
AAGAGTCGAGGCTGGGGTGATTCCTAGGTGCAAGATTCCTCTTTGATTGCCTAGAACGTCTTCTGCCTGCTCCTCACCTACGGATCTGATGGGTTGAGTTCTGTTGCCGTTAAATACTGTGCCTCCTCCAGGGGTAAAGAGATTCCTACATCACACTCCCCACACCACACCACACACAGCACCCTCACACCCAAACACACCACATGTACATCATGCCCACCATACCACACACCCACGTCTGCATCCACACACCACACACAACACCCCAACACGTATCACACACACATTAAACACCACACACACACATACACCACACACACACACCATCCCAACACACACCACCCTCACACCCAAACACAACACATGCAAATCACGCCCACCGTACCACACACCCACGTCTGCGTTCACACACCACACACAACACCCCAACACGTATCACACACACATCAAACATACTACACACACTACTATACACACCACACACACACCACCCTCACACCCAAACATACCACATGTACATCACGCCCACCATACCACACACCCAGATCTGCATACACACACAACACACAACACCCCAACATATGTTACATATGCATCACACACATATACCATACAATCTGTCACACACACACTATACACCAACACACATTACCCTCACACACCCAAATACACCATGTATTCATGACACCCACTCTACCACATACCCACGTCTGCACACACAACACATATCACATAGCCTTCACACCACACACACACAGACACACACTCTAATACACACCACACACCTCCCCACACCTCTCCTGCATACCTCTGTTATCGTAAGGTATTATTACTCCTATATGTTAGCGTTAACCATTCTGTGTTCTGAGTCACCATTTATATACATGAAGGGTTTCAAGATGGAGCATTCCCCTGGATTATCTGTGTGGGCCCATCTGGCCACAAGTCCTGAAAAGTCCCTTCTGCCATATCAAGTGACATATTATATATAAATGTCTACACATTCACAGCCCACCAGGAAATAGGACTCTGTGGGTTGGGACGAGGACACACACACACACACACACACACACTGCTGTCCAGTGGATGAATGAATCCAAGCCCACAGCGACCATGTACATAATTCTCATCCATCTTTCCTTTATGAAGCACCAAGTTCAGGCATTTGTAAAAGAGTGATTCACAACAGATTAATGTTGAGCCGGCTAGTGAAAATTCTCAGTTTTCTCCCTCCTGAGTCTGGGAAGGAAGAGGTTGACAGAAGGACCTTTGTAAAGGCCTCTGGAAAACGAAAGCAAAGCAAACTCCAAGCCACCTGTGGAGCGGCTCAAATTCCAGAAATTCTGACGGAGGGTTAGGCTCAGGATTTCCTTTTAAATTTAACAATTCCGTATATTCCACTTAGTAATTTCATAGACTTTTCTATGTGCATGTACAGATTAACTCATTTAATCTCCACAACAGCCCTGAAAATGAAGTGCTCTGTGTTCTTCATACTTTAGATGGTAAACCGAGGCACGGCAAGGTCATGCTGCGTGTTCAAGGCCACATGGGCTGTAAATGGTGGAACCTGGACTGAACACAACAGGGGATGCCTGGTGGCTCTGGTGCACTGTCAGGTTTCTGAATGAACGTTCTGGAACCTTCTGGAAGGTCTTTCGCTCTGGTTTAACTCAGCCCGAATGCAGAAGATTCTAGAAAGGGACGAGTCAGTACTGGACTAAGATGAATTCACTGTGTATAAAGAGACCCTTGGCAGTTCTGCGGTTCTGTGAATGCTGATAATCACCACGTTCTGCGGTCATTGTTCAGGCACTGCTGCTTCTTACTCTGCAGATTCAGGGACACCTGACTCATGCTTGGGTTCACCCACCCTGTACCTTACCACACTCGGGACCTGTCAGGCACATAGTAGGTGGTCAGTGAAATTAAACAAGCAAATGAGCAAAAATGCATTCGTTCTTCATCGTGAACTCAGTAGAGAGCGGGCCTGTTTGATGCTGTTAGGTGCACTGATATTAGTGCCCTGTTGTTGTAATAAACTACCACAAACTTGGCGGCTTGGTCTTTACCCTAAAGAGATCCCATAAAGATACTGGACATGAAATTAACTCCAGCACCAGAGATGGATAAAAATGTGCTTAAAAGCTTCCAGGGACAGCAAAATCACTTGTATTTTGAAAATGCAAGGAGGTTTCATGGGAGAGGTACCACTTAAAGACTGTGTCAAATTTGGGAATGGGGAAGAGTTGGAAGGGAGGCAGCAAAGGAAAGCCTGATAATAAGAATAGCTACATACATTGAACAATATTAGGTACCAAACACTGTAATGTAATGTAATTACATTATCAGGATTGTCATCCTTAAATCTTTAAGGAAATCAATTTTGTTCATTTTTTCATCTGGCCTTTGACTCTCTGTCACTTAGTTGTGTATGCGGTGCTGGGGTTCAAACTTGGGTCCTTGTGCATGCCAGGCAAGCGCTCCAACCACCACCATTATTCATTAAAACAACAACCCTAAGATATATGTAGTATCATTACCCTCATAATTTATTCAAGGTAAGTTGTAGAATATGAATTTAAACACAGGTTCCCCATCTGTTAAGTAGGTAGCTTTGTGTGCATGAGGAGTGGAATGTATGTGTTAAGGGAAGTGGAAGAGGAGATTGAAAGAGGTAGGTAGGGAACAGATCATATAAGAACTTGGGATCCAGGCCTTGAATAGGACTCCTCCTGAAAGGTCACAGGGACTTCCACTTCTGGGAAGATGGAGTGTGAGAACTTTCCCTTACTCCTCCCAATCACAACCAAAAATCCAGAGAGTAGTTAAATCTGTCACTCGGCTAGGTGATTCCCTTGATTTTTGTTTCTGCGGTGTCTTGCGCATCCCAGATTGGGAGATGAAGATGAGAGAAATATGGAATCTGGAACAAATGTGCAAAAAGTGACCTGTAGTAAAAGTTCTATTTCTGCTCAAGTACTCGGAAAAGGAATGCCTAAAAGATGGAAAGACTTTTTGATAACCACTCTAGTCTTACTAAATACTACAGGAAAAAAAAAAAAACTTGGCCCCAGAGCTATCTAAGTTAGCAGAAGCTGAGGGGGACCCAGGGCTTTTACCCTTGCCAGGCTCTTATGAGTGCAACCCACACCTGTTAGGTCAGCAAAGACAACACTGGGCTTCTGGAATTCCATCCTGCCCAGGAGCAAGGAGGTGGCCCTCCCTTCTATGATGGTGATCGCCCAGCAGTGACACCATATTATCTGGCTTTGTTGGGGAGCAGTAATTAGGTACACCTGTCCCTCCCCTGCCCCAGTCCAAAGAGGTATCAGCACAGACCTAATGAGGGGCTAGAACTTCCACCACCAGCCAGCGGTAGCAGACAATAGGTCCCCACTTGGGTGTTCACAGATACTCAGTATGAAACCTGGACTTCTTTCCCCACATCAGTAATGATACGTTGCCCTTTCCTCTTGCTATAGTAGTGCCACAGAAAGAGCCAAAGCAGAAGGTTTAAGTAAGATCCAGCATCTCTTAATCAAATATTCACCAAGTCCAGGTTTTAAGGAAAAATATCCCTCATGCCATGAACCAGGGAAATATCAACAGGGGTGAATAAAGATGATCAGTACCAACATAGGTGTGGAAGAATTGTTACAATCATATGACACACATTTTAAAAGAGTCATCATAAAAAAAATGCTTGAATAAGCAATTACAGTCTTGCTTAGGGCGAGTAGAGGTGTGTAGCTTCGTTGAGATAAATGCTTAGCATGTGTGAGACCCTGGGTTTGATCCCCAGCCCTGAAAGAAAAATGAACCATGTTTGAAATAAATGAAAAAAAATTAGCTAAGAAATAGAAGATCTAAAGAAAAGCCAAACGTAAATTTTAGGACTGAAAACCACAGTAACTGAAATAAAAATCTTCATGGACAATGTCTGAAAATCAGATTGAAGTGAGCAGAATCAGTGAGCTGGAATATAGAATAGAAATGACCAAATCTGAACATGAGAGAGAAAATGGATTGCAGGAAGATGAACAGATTCTTAAGAATTTGTGAGACCATCTAAAAAGATCTACATACATGCCATCAGGGTTCCAGAAGGAAAGGAGAAAGAGGATGGAGTTGAGAAAATAATTTTTTAAAATATGGCTGAAAATTGTCTAAATTTGGCAAAAGACACAAGTCTATAAATTCAAGAATCTGAGTGAACACCAAACAGAATAAACCCGAGGAATTCATAACGAGAAAAATCAGTCAAACTTCCTAATACCACAGACAAACAAAAAATCTTGAAAGTGACTAGAGAGAAATCCCCCCTCATCTGCAGGAAACAAGTAGAATCACAGAGGATCTTTCACCAGGCAGTGAGATCAGAAGGAAGCAACACAATATTTTCTTTTGAGCTAAAGGAAAAAAAAAACTATCAACTCAGAATCCTATCTGGCAAAAACACTGTTCAGGAATAGAGGAGAAATCAAGATGTTCTCAGATAAAGTATAACAAACAGTATTAGGAAAAAAGAAAGTATGTGGCAACTGAAAATATGAATGAAAAACAGACTTTTCTTCTCCTCTTGAGTTTTCTAAATTATATTTGACAGCGGAAACACAACTTATAACTCTATTTGATGGCATTTTAATGCATGTAAAAGGAAATATTTAAGATAATTACATCATAAATGGGGGTAAATGAACATATAGAAGGTAAGCTTTCACTTGAATTGGCAAAATAACACCAGTACACTGTGAAAATCTGTGTATAACAAGGGTAATAAAAACAGAAGAATAAGCCAGGTGCAGTGGTGCATGCCTACAATCCAAGCCACTGGGTAGATTCAGGCAGGAGGACCCCAAGTTTGATATCAAACTCAGAAATTTAGCAAGAACCTATTTCAAAATAAAATCAAAAGGGTTCAATATGAAGATTATGCTTGCTAAGTTCAATACCCAGTACCAGGAAAAACAAAAACATGGAAAATAAACAAACTTCAGCCCCAAAATGTCACTAATTATATTAATTGTAAGTGACTTAAATATGCTAAATAAAAGACAGAGATTATCAATACGGGTTAAAAATATATGACCAAAATATATGCTATCTATGAGAAAATCAATTTGACTATGATGGTATGAGCAGGATTAAAGTGAAAAGATGTAAGAAAGAAATATCAAATAAACATTAAACGATAATGAGCAGGGATACCTATATTAATATCATATAAAGTAGACTTCAGACAAAATAAAACTTCCAGAGACAGAAAGGAATATTACACAATGATAAAATGATCAACGCACTAATAAGTAACAACACTAAATGATCAAACAGGGTTCCAAAATACGTAGTGCAAAAATTCATAGAATTCAAAGTAGAGACAAATTCTATTGGGAGGTTTCAATTACTCTGTCTCAATAATTTATAAACTGGACAGAGGACAAGCAAGGATATAGAAGAACTTGATAATGCCATTAACCAATAGGATATATTCAATATTTATAGGGCATTCCACTAATCGATAGCAGAACACAGTTATTTCAATTATTCGTGGAACATTTACCAAGAAAAATTTTGAGTCATCAAACAAACCTCAAAAATTCAAAACAATTGAATTCGTACAGAGTGTGTTTTCATATCACAAGGAAATTGATGCTAGAGATCAATAACAGAAAGAACAGAAAATCTTCAAAGAAGTGCTGAGGATGTAGCTCAGTGAGAGTTCTTACCCCGCATGTGTGAGGCTCTGGTTTGATCTCCAGCCTTGCAAAACAAAACCAGAAACAAAACAAAAAATTTCACATACTTGAAAAATACACAGCATGATTCACGGAGTCGTGAACGAACGAGGGAGTTTTGAAAGAAGCATAAATAAATATATTTAATGGAAGAAAAATACGATATACCACAATTTATGGGAACCAGCTAAAGGAATGCTGAGAGGAAAAATTATAGAACAAATTACACAGAGGAGAAGAGAGGAAAGGATTCAAATCCATAATCTGCCCTCTCAAGAGCTTAGGGAAAGAAAATCAAAATAAAGCTAAGGCAAGTAGAGAAAAGGAAATAAAAGCAGAATACTATGAAACTGAAAGCTGAGAAATGATAGCAAAAATCAGTGAGCAAAAGAATCAGTTACTAAAGAGATCAGACGAAACTAACAAGACTGACAAAGAAAATAGAAAACAAGAAGAGATGTAAATTACCAATATCAGGAATGATGCCACGGTCATCGTGCAGACTCTGCAGGTATCAGAACAGTCTAAGGGAATAGCGAGGATCACTCTACATAAACATCAACACGTCATCTAAGAGGACAGGGACCCATTCCTGGGAAAACACGAAATATCAGAATTCACTCAGTATAAAATAGATAATTTGCATAGTCCTGTAACTATTGGGGAAAGTGAATTTGTAAGCTCATAAATATCCCCCAAACAAGTCAATAGTCTCTGGTGGTAAAAATGCCCATTCTCTCCAAATTAGTGAATGGGTTTAACACAATTCCTAGCAAAGTCCCAATGTGATACTTTTACATATAAACAGAATTACTCTGTAATTTATATGGATAGGCAACTGAACTAAAATAGTTAAACGAATGCTTCAAAAGGGAATAAAGTGGGAGGAATCAGCCTTTTCTATTTTAAGACTTCCTGTGTAAACACAGCAATCACGACTAGGAAGTGGGAGTGGAGGGACGGACTCACGGATCATTGGAACAGAATGGAAATCCTAGAAAGAGACACACAGCAGGATGGCCATTTACTCTTGACGAAGGTGCAAAAATAAATCGATAAAGGAAATGTAGATGTTTCAACAAACAGTGTTGGAACAACTGGATACACACACAGATAAAACCTTTACGTAAGTCTTGTGTCTTATACAAAACTTAATTTAAATTACATCATATATTTAAATGTAAAAGGTAAAACTATTTTTTTTTTAAGGTAGAAATGTAGGGGAAAATTTTGGGGATGTTGGGTTAGGCAAATAGTTCCAGGAGTTGACTCTAAAAAGTACAACCATAAAGGGAAACTGGGGGCTGGATCAGTGGCTCAGTGGTAGCAGGGCTTGCCTGGCATATGCAAGGACCCCGGTTCGAACCCCAGCACCACGTACAAATCTAAGTGCCCGAAAACAGAGGCCAGATGAAAAAAATAAATAGAATTGATTCTCTCTCTCTCTCTCCCTCTTTTTTTAAAAAATTAAATTAAATTAAAAAATAAAATGAAAGGATACTTGTATTTCATAAAAATTAATAACCTTTGTTCTGTGCAAAACTTCTTTAGGAGGAAGACAAAGACAAGACACTGATGCAGGAAAATGCTTGCATATTACATATCTGACCAAGAATTCGAATCCAAATGCATGAAAAGTTCTCATATGAGTGCAGTAGAAAAAATAGGTATTGGGGCTGGAGCGGTGGCTCAGTGGTTACGGCGCTTGCCTGGCATGCGCAAGTACACGGGTTCAAACCCCAGCACCCACGCACACAACTAAATGTCAGAGCAACAAAAGCCATGTGAAAAACTCAATAAAAATTGATTCTCTCTCTCTCTCACTGTCCTTCTGTCTTTAAAAGAAAAAAAAGGAGAAAAAAAAAAGAAAAAATAGGTATGAAGTGGATGAAGGACATGAAGAGTCTAGATATGTGGCAAATGAGCCCATGAAACCACGTTCACATTCTTAGAAAATTTAAAAATTGGATATAGTGAATGTATACCGTCAGAGTGGCTAATTTATAATAAAAAAAATCCAACACTAAATTCTGGTGAGGATATGGAGAAAGCGGAGGGAATGTAAAATGGTACAGCCACTATGGAAATAATATTGGCACGTTCTTAAGAAAACAACATATGTGGACTGGAGCGGTGGCTTGGCGGTTACGGCGCTTGCCTGGCATGCGCAAGTACGCGGGTTCAAACCCCAGCACCCACGTACACAACTAAATGTTGGAGCAGCGAAAGTTACATGGAAAAACTAAATAAAAATTGATTCTTTCTCTCTCTCTCTCTCTTTAAAAGAAAAGAAACACAAAACCCGTGTGCATGGATGTTTGTAGCGACTTTACCCATGATGGCCAAATGTGAAGTGACCTGCACGTCCTTGGGTGTTTGAATGGAAACAAACAATGGAGCGTTTGTGTGATTGAATACTGAAATACTCAGTGGAAAACAAATGGATAAACTATTTGTGCACATGGGAATGTGGATGAACCTTGAAAAACCACCCTGAGTGAGGAAAGGCAACTATAAATAAGTTAGATGGTGGAGTTTTTTGGATCTTCCAGATACAGGATCATGTCATCAACAAAAAGGGAAATTTGACTTCCTCTCTTCCTATTTTTGTCCCTTTGATTTCTTTCTCTTGCCTAATTGCTCCAGCCAGGGTCTCCAGAACAATATTGAATAAAAGTGGTGAGAGTGGACAGCCTTGTCCTGTTCCTGATTTTAGTGGAATATTACACTTGCTGAGGGTTTAGCATAGATAGCCTTTACAAAGTTCAGAAATGGTCCTTTGAACCCCATCTTCTCTAGAGTTTTGAACATAAAAGGGTGCTGGATTTAAAAAAAAATAAGTTAGATGGTGTAGGATGCCGTTTAGATAGCAGCTTGAAATGCCAGCTGTATAGAAACGAACAACAGAATAGAGGTTGGCAGAGGCAACGGAGGTGTTGGGGTGAGGGTGAGTGTCGCTAGGGTAAACACCATGAGGGATTTTCATGTGAAGGAGATGCCCTGTATCCTGACTCGGAAGTGTCAACACCCTGGTTGTGACATCAAAGTGCGGCTTCAAAACATGTTACTATTACGAGAAACTACATGAAAGATATTATGGAGTTATTGTATTATTTTTATAACTGTCTAGGAATCTATAATTGTTTCATAATAAACATGTAGTTCAAAAGTTATGGGGGTCCTGGAGCAGTTGCTCAGTGGTTACGGTGCTTGCCTGGCTTGTGGAGGACACGGGTTCGAGCCCCAGCACCACATACAACAAACGAAGTATCAGAGCAATGAAAGTGACATGAAAAACTAAATAAACTTATATCTCTCTTTCTCTTTCTCTCACTGTCCCTCTCTTTTTATAAAAAAAAAAGTTATAGCATTTAGTATTGATAAAAAAATTTTTGAGATGTCTTAAATTTAATGATGAAGGGTCAAAGGATGGAAGGCAGGAGAGATGGCAAAAAGTTGATCAGTAATAAGCTCTGGGGAAAGAAGAACCAAAGACCATTTTACATTCTGGGGTACGTGTTCAAACCTTGGCTCAACCACCTGGGCTGGCACCCCTGTTCATAAATCAACTTTCCAGAACGTTAACCCCAACCCAAACAGGAAGTTCTCCATCAGGACGGCACTCCTGTCCCAAAGCTTTTACCACTCTGTATAACCCCACCCTTCCTGTGTATTCCAACACAGTTTCCATGGAAACTGCTTTCCCCAAAATTCATATAAAATAAAAAATACTCTAAGCTCTATGTCTGGTCAACATTTGTCACCTGTTGCTGGAAGTTGTGGACACTTCGTCCCAAGACTTGATTCTTTTCCCGATTAGTATCAGCAATAACTCAAGAAAACTTTTATTTCGGAGATTTCTCCATCTCAGGAGACTCAGGCCAAATGGTTTTAGCACGGTCACCTCTTTTAGGACAGAAAGAAAGCAAGAGTTCAGCGTCTTGATGTCCAACCTGGGATCTGGCTGCAGGGACCCTCTGCTCCTCACCGGGAGACGGACATGGGGGAGGTGGCGGGGAGGTGACAAGCCATCCACCGCAGCTTTGTACACGGTACCTCCTGGGACTGGAGGGGGTAGGGAGGCCACAGGTGGTGTGGGCTCGAGGGCAGACTTGAGCTTACGAGGAGGAGGACTGCAGGAGGGTTCCCTGTGCGAACCCTCTTCCTGAGGAGTGTCCTGCTCTCTGATTCATGGGGCAAAGCAGCCTGGACCAGAGCAGGGCTCGTAGACATTAGGTGGAGATCAGGTATTTTCAGGCAAAAGCATGCCTCCTTCCTTCCTCTCTCTTCCTACCTCACCCCACCTTACTTTCCTAAGTCATTTTGCCCTGATAACAGTGATTTGAGGAAAGATGAATTTTTTTCCCACATGATCTCTTGGACACTTGTAATTCCCTCTTGGAAAATTTACCTGGTTGCAGTGGACACTTCCATTGAAAGAGCCACTTCAGTCTCCAATGTACCAAAGGGGGGGAAAAAAAGGCAGGAGTGCCCCTGATGGTGACAGACAGACTCATTAAATGAGTTAGTTTTGTCCAATAAACACGAAGTGGCAATGTGGAGAAACGACTGGACTTCCCTATGAGGAATTGCCTGCACCTACCGTGTTCTTCCTTGGGTCCAAAATGTGAGGAGTGTAGGAACCTGGATTGGGCCCTGAATAGCTCTGTGAATTTGCACATGTCTTTGACCTTTTTAATCTTCAGAGTTCACTTATGCTCTAAAAGGATACATCTGTGTGTTCCGTCTACACGATGCTGAAATGCATGGACTTTGAGATGAGACGCATCTGCTCTTAAGTCACGGCTTGGGCTCTCGGGAAGGTGCTGGGATTTGAACTTCATGAAGGGAAAGATGGTGCTGGTCTCCTTTTTCCGTGTTGACTCCTAGCACCCGGAATAGGATCTCTCACTCGGCAGGTGCTCAGTTAACTTGTGGGAGTTGATGGACACATTTACATCCCATTTATGCCATTCATGTCCTAGCTTTATAGTGCTGGGAAGGTCAGTGGAGGGGCTGCCTGAAGGGTTAGGTGCAGGACGATCCAGGACATGACGTTGGCTGTGAGTCCAAGTCCCCACTCTCCCCCGCTGGGCCACATTGTCCTGGCTATGTGAGCTGCTGGAAGGGAAGACACAGAATGAGACTTGGACACCCTCCCTGGACTCCTATGCAGAGGAGCACTGAGGTGTCACCTCCAGGCTCCTGTTTCCAAAGCTGTTTGTGATGCAAATAGCCTAGAACTAAGCTGGGGAAAAGCCAGGCAGCTGCAATCACAGAGAACAGAGCTCAGTTCCAGTTCCTCCCCTTATCAGCTCTGGGTTCCACATAAACATTTATTAACCACTTACTGGGTGGGAGGCACTGCTTTAGGCACTGTGGATAGAGTGGTGAACACAGAGGCCAGGACTCTACTCTCCCGGATCTAACGCTCTGGACAGATGGTAACAGTTGACATAAATGATAGAACTCCTTCAGATAATAAAAGATGCTACGGGGCTGGAGCAGTGGCTCGGCAGTTACGGCGCTTGCCCAGCATGCGCAAGTACACAGGTTCAAACCCCAGCACCCACGTACACAACTAAGTGTCAGAGCAACAAAAGCCATGTGAAAAACTCAATAAAATTGATTGTCTCTCCCCTCTCTCTCTCTCTCTCTCACTGTCCTTCTCTCTTAAAAAAAAAATAGATGCTACGAAGAAAATGTCTCACTTAACGAGTTCGCACACCGGTATTTACAAGCACCAGTGTGTCAGAAATTGTAATAGGAGCTGGAGACACAAAAAGTGAAGGACATAGACACTGTCCCCATGGAATTTGCATTTTGGCAGGAGTGGGGAAGAACTAGACGGTGCACGGTGGATGGTGGCTGTGTAGGTTGGGTGTGATAAGAACTGGGAAGACACAGCCAGCAGATGGGGTGAGAGTGTGTGCGTGTGAGCACACACAGGTTTCAGTAGACAGGGTGCTCAGGGAGATTCCCTTTGATAAGGTGACAGGCATTTGAGCAGTGACCTAACTTCTGAAATCATTTCTCTGCTGAAAATGTGGAGCGTGGGATCCAGCTGTTGGTTTGCAGTGAGGATGAAATCAGGTGGTGATTTTGAATGTTCCTGACCAGGTGTGTGGGATATAGGACACAGGAAGTGAGGGTGATGGCACTTGTCTCTGGTTGCTGTGATGGTCCCGGAGAGCAGAGTGAGAAGCCGTTTTCCTTCTATTAGATTGTCAAGGGAAAGTCTTTCGAGGAAGACAAAGAGGAGCTCGTGGAAAGGACAAAATGGGGGCATCTGCTGAAAGCT